>BOPP01000250.1:1235613-1246677 GCA_017312745.1 Gryllus bimaculatus
GTCCCATACTCTAGCAACCGTAACATTTCATACCCTTCTGAAGATCAATAAGAAACTTCAGATAACTTTTTCCTACTTCTCTTCTTCTCTTTTTTAAGTTGTTTTAATGTAAATATATTGTC
The DNA here is from genome assembly GCA_017312745.1 of Gryllus bimaculatus. NCBI lineage: Eukaryota > Metazoa > Arthropoda > Insecta > Orthoptera > Gryllidae > Gryllus > Gryllus bimaculatus. Next base: position 1,235,736 of record BOPP01000250.1, read on the forward strand.
TTTGACGACCACCGCGGAGTAAACCACCATTGTTCTCTCCTATTTTTCGCTCTATATCTTCTTCTATTTATTTCGATATTTTGCTATACAGTCTACTATAGATCCAATAATGCTATTCCTCTAGTTGTTTCATTGCTCTAGATCCTTTCTTATGGACTGGTGTTAGGTAAGGCTTCATCCAACTCCTGAAGAGAATTTTCTCTATCATGCACTTAAAAAATGGTTTAAAGCATTTGGGGCAGTATAGGACGCAATTTCAGAATTCCTGCGTAATATAAAATATATCTCCCGGACCAGTGGAAGAAATGGATGGACTTCAAATCAGTGAAAACTTAATTGGAGCCACACAGAATCTATATAAGAATTACACCTCTCAGATTAAGATCTACAGCAGGCTCTTGAATCCATTCCCAGTCAGCAAAGGTCTTCGTCAGGGTTGCTTTCTTTCCCCAACACTGTTTAAAATATATCTGCATCAAATTTTACAGCAGTGGGAGAAAGAATGCTGAGTAATGGGAATGACAATAGGAGAGGATAAATTGTTTACGTTATATTTTGCCGATGACCAGGTAGTAATTGAAGAAGATGCAGACGATTTGAGTTTCATGATCCGTAAACTCAATGAACACTTTTATAAGCAGGACTTAATATTAATATGGACAAATCTGAGTACCTGGCAGTTGGTAAAAATGAAATAGAAGATCTTCTTGTGGAAAATGGAGGAAAAATAAAAGGGGTAAACAAATATAAATACCTTGGTGTACTTTTTAACAATAAGGGAAATAGCCGTGACGAAATTGAAAGACGAATAAGCTTAGGGAGAAACGTGACACGAAGTATAAACTCTGTCTTATGGAACAAAACCATCACTAACACTACTAAAAGACGTCTTTACTCCTCGCTAGTTAAGAGTGTTACAACATACGGCCAGAAGTTTGGGAGATCGATAAAAGAACAAAAGGGAAGCTGTTGGCCCTTGAAATGGACTATTGGCGTAGAAGTTGCTGTTATAGCAGACGTGACAGACTCAGGAACGACGACATAAGAAAGAAAATGGATGTAAAGAAATCTATTGACGAAATAGAGAAAAAACAAATCGTCTGGTACGGTCATGTTATGCGAATGACAAACGAAAGATGGCCAAAACGAGTCCTGTAATGGGTGCCGACAGAAAGACAGAAGAGAGGAAGACCCAGAATTGCATGGCAGCAGGGAGTGCAAGAGGCTATGACGGTAGGGAAATGCCAGATGATCTATGGTCCAATAGAGAGGCATGGAGACTGAGAGCGGAGAAACGGCGACAGCTGTAGAGCAACTCCGTTCTATATATATGTTGACTTTTCAATCTTGCCTCTTTATTCTTGTTGTAACCTCCTCCATCCACCATCATTATTTCCCTGAGACCACTACTTTTAAGACTGCACCATTTTCTTTGTGGTCAAGCACAAATCTGGACCACAATGGAATGTGCGAGGATGCTGCACCTTCTGCGTACGTGACCACTGTGTGGTGCGAAGCCCCAACGCCAATCAGTGAACGCGGACCTCGCAGAGCCTGGTCGGTGTGCAGTTTTGCGTGCATGCGCGGTAAAGGTCGCACTTTCCGTAGGGGAAAAATTTTCTGAAAAAAATTAATGATTCAATTCCTCAAGAGAAATGTCAAACGAGCATAAATAAACTGAAAAAATAATCTGCATACTTTTAAGTTGTTCGTCTTGCGGCTGATACATCCCCATCAGAGGCAGCACGTGTACACGGTTTTGAGTATCTTATAAATTTTATGTGCCATTTTATCGTACCTTTAGAAAGAGGTTCATTAACTCCACCTTAAGAATGATTTATTTGCCAATCAGTCTATTACGCTGAGGGTTATAGTTCTTGAATTTTCTTCGTCTCTCTTGAAAGTATCTGCCAGAGAAAATCTCAAACGACCTTATGGCACATCGAAAATATGTCATGTGGATTGCATCTGTATTTTTGACAAGTATGAGTGTTTGACAAGTACTATCTGCTTCTTCTATTGCCATCTTAAGATTTATGAATGTCCAAGGCATTAAGCGCCGGGAATATTTGAATCGGTGAAAACAAAAATGTTCAATGTCCAGAAGCTTCAAATTTTGAAGATTAAACAAAAAGTTTTAAGTTCCGCACATCGATCATTTTTTTCTTAACATTAATAGTTTAAGAACACTCTACTGACGTGACAGTATTCTCGGAATGCAAACTTTAATGCATAGAAAGTTTAATTTATATTTAAAGAACACTTTATCACCGTTAACTTAACACTGGCGAAATGTGCCACCGAAACTTTCTGTTTGCACCGATTCATTTACTGAAACGTAATTTAGCCCCTGAGCAAGAGAGTCTGAATGATTTTGCTTTTCCGAGTAAAACATTTGCACGGAGCAAGCACACGGCGAGCGATGCAATACGCTGATGGTAACTTCGAATAATGGTGGAAGTTCGGACTGGACGCCAAATTGCGGTGGACGCTCTAAACCACTCTGTTCTCCACCTGCTTATCACCACTTGATCAGCGCACGTAGTCAGGTGGCTCATTTTCGAGTTCGTCTTTCAGGAACTAATGAGCGGCAGGCAACAAAATTTGTCAGCTGACTTTCTAAGACTTCGTAAACGATTATAATGCCAGATAAGAATAGCAACTTTGATATTTGAATATCTGATTTCATTTTATCATTTTCAAAACTAGTCATTTACAAACCTATTCATTTCGAATAAATTATGAAAAACTATGGGAAACAATATCTATGGGAAATAATAATGGGAAAAAATAATGGGAAATAATAAATAAAACTATGGAAAATAATAGCAATGAATGTCGTTATCGGTAGTTGTGAACAAAGTAGTTTCATAAATTATGTGTCAAAGAATACTGCCTATGGCAATGCATGTCGTGATGGGTAGTTGTGGACCAGGAATTTCCGTAAATTCTGTTTCAAACATTAATACCAATATCTGGGGATAGAGAAGAACGCATTTGAGGTATGAAAGATTACATATTTGCGTTAACAATTTTATGAACTATTCGGAATATTTCAGAGACCTGGCCCTTCAACCTGTTGAAGACGCATCGATTGAATTACATTTATTATATAAAGATGAAAGTGACAATACTAGCAAAAATCTCTTCACACTTCACCCTCCACAATTGAACTCACGGTCAATTCCGAAATAGACGAAGTCATTCAGGAAGATTTTGTATGTATTATTATGTTTAATTAATTCAGTTTCTAAACACAAGGACAATAAATAACAAATATTCTATCTGAACACATTGACATGTTTGTGTTCAATAGTATTTGTCAATAAATTGCCATTTACGAGTACATTGGAACTTCTGAATACTTTATCTTGTTTGTGTTCGTGTGTTTTCGTTTTGATTTACACGGCACATAGTCATTTCACACTGAAAATGAATGGTTCAGGAATGAAAGTTCAGGAAGGCAAGAAGAATTGCAAACATTTTTTCTCGTCGTTTCAGCTGCATAAAATTACAAAAACTGAAAAAGTTCTATATTGTTTACGTGGAATCACCATTCGAGTTATTTTTTAGTGATGAAATCAGTGTGAAGTTAGATGACTGCACATGTGAAGTAACCACAATTTCATTTGTAAAATATTCCTGAAATCAAATTAATTTCTACTATTAGGAGAACGAAAAATTGAGACATTGTGAAAAAATATCTTTTAGAGCCGATAGGTAGAAGCTTCGGAGGATGTGGAGCAATAGTTAGCACAGAATAAAGAGATTAGAAAACGAACCAGTTCTAGAAAGTCTTTGGCATTCTGTGGTTCCAAAAGTTACACTTTGTACTAAAATTGTATACTTTTCTTTGATAATTATATGTGAAGATACTTCTCTTTTGTATCTCTTATTTCATTTCTTTTAAAGATATTGTTAATTTCTAAATTTTGTGATTTATCAAACATTATTTACCAACTCCAACTAAATTATCTATGTACTGTTGTCTATATTAGTTGGTTTTCATTTTTAAAGTTTCACATTTAACAGTTTTACTTTTAACATCGAAATTATTTGGTTTCCTTTTATGGTCTTTAAAGAAGAAAAAAAACATAAAAATTGTAAATTTAATTTCTCATTTTGAATTTACAATTTTTACGTTTTATTTTTACCTTTTTGGATATAACTTTCCTGTTCATTATCATACGTATTAATTTAACTGCGTCTATATGAAATCAGTCATTACTTAAAAAGGATTTTGAGATGCATATCATGGTCTTCAAAAGGGGAAAAAGATTTTGAAAATACATAAAAAAGGTGCTGCTGAAAGAACTATATTAATGTTTAAACCAGTTACATGAACTCTGTTTTAGAATAAACACATTATTTTGAACTAAATTATTATCCTTATAGAGTCCGTAAGAGGTGATTCATAGTACTTTATCCAACACTGTCGTAGATTGAAAAGTGTTAAGCAAATGCCCTGTTGTGAGTGAACTAATTTCTCCCGTAGAACGTACTTCGCAGGCGCGTCCAACTGGGCGCGCACGAACTTTGCCCGCGAGGGAACCTCGGCAACTTCCCCCCTCCCCAATCCACAAGCGTAGGCAGTGCTCTTTTAGTATTGACGGTGACGCAATTACAAGGGTAAACAACAGGGGTGTCTTAAATGAAACTTCGGGTAGGGGAGACGAAAAAAAGTAGCAAATAGTTTGTCAATAAATCACCTGTTGCCGTCACTACTTACTGAGACCTAGTTCTCAGATGACATTATATAATTCCCTATTGGAATCTAAAATTAACAAAAAATAGCAAATATAAGGAAATATATTATATTATTAATGATCATATAGTAAGAACTCAAAATGTTTCAGTATTTGGGCCCAGCAAAAGATGAAAAAAGTATGGTTGAGGCACACTGTACCCTAAGGCCCCTCACTGCAGCCCGCTCGTTGTTTCCCAAACGTATAGTGATAATAAGCCGTATCACTTCATCCCTACCAATTTAATGTATTAGCTCCATCAGGTAGGACGAATTTGATTTAAAATTTTGATTTTTTTAAAGAGTTGTGGTATGTTGTGTTTTTTTTTTGCTTCGTACACAGTCTTTAGCATCAAAAGGCACCTATTCAGTTTTTTCATGCATTTTATCCAAACTAAATATAAGATAAAGTGAAAAGTATTTTTCTGTATCATAAAAGATTGACACTAATTATCGAAAATTCGAACTTGACATAACTGTCTAGAACCTTGAAGAAAAAATTATACTATGTAATGAGATGTTTAACTGCTATATAAGCAACTCCCCTTGGCGAAGAAAATTTGAACTGCTTCCAAGTGCCAAGTTCACATTCTATCGACCATGGAGACCAGTGAATGAAATTATTGGAGGCGACATTTGTATAAGTGATGCGGTTGCGAAGTCGTATTAGACACGTGATTTGTGCCCATATCCCCAAAAAGCTACCTTCTTGAAGGTCATTAGTTTTGCAGCAATATAAAAAATAGGGAACGGGTGTGACTCTCTTATGAGAAACCACAGTGTTACAGAACCTGATACTGTAAACCGGTACAGTGGTCTGAAGCGCCCCAAGAGAGGAGAGTGTATATTTGGCTGGAGAAAAGGAGAAACATTCTGGAAAGATTAGAAACCATGAAAGCAACCGAACTGCGAAGGGGTACGACGCCTCACTGGGACACGCCCACTTAGATGTCTCGGTTTGCCTCCTAGCAGCAGTCTCAGTCCAGCGGGAAAGCGTTGAGGATGTTGCAGCAACACGGTTAAGCTACAGATTGACCATTGTTGCTGGGATGTAAATTACTGGCGGTGGACCAAAAATATATTTTCATATTTAATATTGTTGACTTATGATTAAATGAGAGTTTAAAATAATTTGTTCATGACGAGAAAAACATTTTTCTGCCTAATCGTTTAAAAATGCAGAAAAGAGTGGAGCAAAAGGTGCTGAAGCATAAAAAAGAGGTAGCATAATGTGATATTACAAAAAGGTGCAACAAATTGTGTTTGTTTTGCTTCAGTTCATCCCCTCAAATACATGTATTAAACTATGTGAAAAAAGCTATATTTTCAAAAAGATGCCGCATCTTAAAATTTCTTCCCTAGTTATTACCAATATGAGAGATGTTAACTACACATTGAGTTCATTAGTACGTACTACATGAATAAGCATCACAAATTTAATGCATCAAACCGAGAGGTAATGATTGTGAGAACTATGAACTCATTGAAAATTCTGGGCTATGATCTACATTAATCTACAATTGGAAATGCGCTCTTAGTAAACTTACATGCAGAATAGCTGTTTGGAGATTCCTGGTTGGGGAATATCTAAATCTGAAAAGAGAGAGGGACTCAACAGGAAAGCTAATCCGAACGCAAGAGAATGAAAAACAAACTAGTACGAGTTCCATTTGTAGAAGTTAGAGCTTAGTGAAAGAATTTCGTTTCACAATTGGTGTAAAAAATGACATTATTAGGGAAGAGGTTCATATCGAAAAGCCTTCTCCAAAAGATACCGCAACGTGATGTATTGTAACTGAAATTGACATTACCTGAAAATGTTTTTGTCACAAAGTGCAAATGCTTTATATCACCTACATCTGAGTCCGAACCTTCTGTTATCCATGTTATCACTCTAAACGCCCGCGTTATGGAATCAAAAATTGATAATGAAAGGGTCAAAATGACAAATGATCAAATTGACAAAATATAAATGACAATGAAAGTATCTTATGTGCGATTAGCGATCAAATGCGTTACAAATTAGGATTTGATTGAAGCTTAACGAAATACGATGAACGACCAGATACGATGTAAACAGGTGACAGAAAATGAATGTTTTTTAAATACAAATATTTGATTCCACTAATATCCAAATCCGTATGTTCAAGCCCTTAACATTATTCCCACATAACATGAACTCACTCTCTTAACTATAAGTTTGGAAAGAAGAATTCGAAGAATCAAAAAATGTCCTTAATGTTTGATGAACATTTAAAGGTCCGAAATGTTTAAAAAACGCCCACTTCCTCAAAATGCTGTTGATAAACAAAAATACCAAATTATTTTAGTTTAAAGAGAAAATTTAAAAATATTTTAGTACCAACAACAATTGTTCAAGTGTCCATACATAATGTAGGTTTATACATATAATTAAATCCCCGATATAAAGTGTAAAGTGTTTTTATTATTTCAGTTCTGTTCAATCTATTATTGGCACAATGTGCCATAGTCTTGCTCATTATGGAGGGATCCGGTCTCTGACGGAAATAAGAGCAGAACCCTGTTAGGGGAAGTGACAAAGCAACCGCAAACACTAGCTCAGCCGTTCCTCAAACGCGACTGCGAAATTCACTCACCCAGAAAGGAATCAGCGATCGGTAAGCAAGAACTTCAACGTTCTCGAAAAGCCGTCATCATGAAAGACACTTCAGCCAGGCTCATTTGGGCCTGACGCTTTCGATTATGTTGCACGTAACAAAATTTCATTGACAAACTATGTACTTGAATATTATTAAACGATCCAAAATATTTAAAGGTATACATCGTATTTGGTGTTAGCGTTGTTGATATTCCTTGACGTCAGAATAAGACTCGACGTCTAGCAAAATTCCATTTATTCTTTACGATTCTCCAACATTATAGTTTAATGACCAATTATCGAAGAGATGGAATATAAAAACAATTTTATTTAATACGAGTATATATGAGTAAAAGTATGTATCTCTCATATTGCAAAATTAACTTAATATATTAGCTTTCCAAGTTGAGTGCCTAAATATTGTTGAAAATATGTTTTTTCATCATAATATGAAGGGAAATCTTGCAATTAAAACATTTTATGAAGTTTGATTTGATAGTTTCTCTAATAATAATAATAATAATAATAATAATAATAATAACAACATCATTGCAGGACTCGTAAAATAATAAGTTTTATTGGCCTAGACAGGAAAAGGTTAATTTAATGGATAAGCAGTCCATAAAATGATCCTTTAGATGCGAGAGTGCAACGTACACTTATTTATACACATTTATTTTATTTTTATTATGATATCAAATTTTGATAATTTGATGAACGATTTCATTGCATCCATGAACATTCATTAATACCATGAACTAAATTGTCCATAAACATTCCATTAACAATTAGAAAAAGCGCCTTTATACTGTAAAATGGTCTTAAATGTACTCATTTTCAGAATCACTAATACATTTTCTCAAAAACAGTCGCAAATTATTCAATGAAATGTCTCATAGAGATCAAGTTTTTACTCTTCCGGAATACTGTTCAAGTAATATTTCAAGAGGAGAGGGAGTATAAGGACAGATATTCAAATGTCAATACAGAGAGAGGAACTAACTACACCCAACGCAAAGCTACCGATCGGAGCATTCTCGTCCAGGCAACAGCTGAATCCAGCCCAGCTATCGAGCCAGTGTCACCATTGCGTTTCGAACCATAGGGCCCCCGATAAGAGAGACTGCAGTGACTTGTCCTGCGTCACATCCTGAGTCGCTGGTGAGCCGCCTGGCTTGCCTTCCGTTGAGAGACGGATGATGACTGCTAAACGATAATGAATGGCATTATGTTCAAATGGTTACCAAAGGTAGTGAGAAGATAATCACCCCACAATTAAATTTGGATACCCCCTTGCAAGGGTTTCTATACGAAACGTAAAACATGCAATAATTTTGTATGTATGAGTTATGTCTCATTGTTCCGAAAACATTGTCGGAAAGTCAAAATGCCCTAGCATGCCTAGTCATGTCTAGGTATTGGGTCCATGGCTAAAAGGTTTTTTCATTTTTATTTACGATTACGTCAGAAAAGAGGGACGCACCCTCCTGGTCCCCTGACATTTCGCCGGGCTGGGACATTTTAGTCTGTTTTATCACATACACCCCAAACACTGAAGTAAAAATGTTTTTTCACTTATGTACTAAAAACGGTGTAACGTAGCGAACGTAACGTGAAATATCTTAAATGAAACTGACACGACTATGATATATATTCTATTCGTGTTTTCTATTCGAAAAAGCATGAATGACTTTTTGCTACGGAAAACTGAAAATGTTGTCTTCAATATTTGGATTTCACAATTGTATACCAGAATACAAAATTACCTATTCGATTCCAAAGTACATGATTATGGCTTCCTTTGTACGTAATTGTAACAAAACCCCCGTCAAACTGTGTTAAAAGAAATTTTAATTAAAAGACAATATCCTATTTCATATTACATGTCATTTGTAATTTCGCCTTACTATCAGGAGAAAAAACAAAAGACACGTATTTTTTAAAATATTTCAACTCTAACTCATGCCTTAAGCTGGACTCAAACCCTGAGATATCGGTTCGGCGGATTGGGTGCTGGCCCAGGTCCTTGCGCCACTGAGTTCCAATATTATCTCTCGCAGCTGAAATTCGTGTGTCAGTGAAGCGTGAATGGACGGCCAGCCAAGACAAGCAGTAGTTATGCACATGACAAATGCGTGAAGCGCGGCAACACTGTTTCAGCTGACTCGCATATGGCGAATGCAAAAAGTAGGCATGCTGTTTAGGTCGAGGAAAGCATCCTTGGCGGCAAGAAAACCGCAGACAGCCTCCTCTCGCCATGCTGAAATGAATTTTTGTAGACATTTCCAGAAGGGTTGCGGTTGAACTTAAAGAGAAGGGGCAACGAAGCTCGTTACAGCCCTGTTTTATTTTAGTATAGTTTAGTACATAGTCCTGGGTGAGCAAGTTGGCATTTGTACTTTTAGTAGGACAAACATTCCCAAAATCCTTTTGAATTGCTATATTCCTCTGTCACGTACCACAAATTCCCAAATTACTGCTTCGTTTCACAAAAAAATTACCCTTTAAAAAGATGCACTGCACTTACGGAACAATGACCGCAGCCGTTGACGCACCCGAAATCATCAATCAATCAACAATCGACCGCATGACGTTAGTAGCTACTGCGAGAGGTGGCTCAGAGCATCATCTGATGTCACTGGCCGGGAGGTCCTAGGGTTCGACTAACGACGGCCTCAGGATTTTCGACACTAGCTTGACACCTAGCTGGAATCCAGTCGCTCTCTGGAAACAGTATACTGACGGCCAGGCGCTCAGACCGGTAGTTTTCCTGCCTATCCTCACCCCTTACGCACGCTGACACTAACATACACTACATACATTCTTTATACACTTCAACTAATATGCGCTACACTAGCACACATACCGGAGACCGGTTAGGAGCTTAGAGCGTGTCCCGGGTGGGGCAGTGCTCCGCTAATGGGAGATACATGCTTGGGGAAAACCACGCTGGCTGACGGTTGTCGGCGCGATCCAGTGGGAGAACATCCCCCCCCCCCGAGGGAAAACACGCACCACACTTACGAACAAACGCCAGCAGTTGACGCGTCCGGAAACACTGAAAATCAATCGATCATGTTAGTAAGAACAACCCCACTAGGATCGCTGTTCACATGTCGGCGGGAGGGGCTTCGCGAGGCACCGCCCCATTCCAGAGGCCTCTGTCGCCACATCCGCCGCGGCTGTCGCTGCTCCTCCTCTGGCTGCAGCCTTCCCGCACGTGCCCGCGCCGCCGCCCCGACCTTCTCGACAGCCTCTCGCCCTTCGATTGGAGGACGACGTCCCTGCAAGGCCCAGACTGCCAGTGCTGCGCCGTGGGGGAGGACTACGATTGGAAGTGGAGCTGTGGTGGTGTTTTCAACAGATGACGATCACAAGAATAGGACTTGTTATCGTTTGGCGACGTTGCGGGCAGGTGGTGTCAGGCTGAGTTTCACAAGTACTTCTCAGGCGGAATGTGTTAAAAACGTAACGTAAGTGGCACTAAGGAAAAGACATTTCGTAAAACGTCATAATTAACTGTGGTTTTGTTGCGTTATATTGTAGGATTAGTTTCTGTTTTTTTTTTTTTTTTTTTT
>BOPP01000250.1:1249811-1276951 GCA_017312745.1 Gryllus bimaculatus
TGACAATATCTCTATTTATTGATCAAAAATAAAAAAGGTATCTACTTCACCAACAATCCAATTAATAGTTTGTGTTTATTTCATTGATTGTGTCCGGGAGGATCAACTATGGATATAGCTCTGTAAGTACAGTGCATGTTCTATTCCAGATGGTGGTGGCGTGTTTTGCTCGCTGGAATGTGAGAAACGATGCTAACCTACATGTTGGCTTGCCTTCTTTCCATCTTCCAGTTACCTTCGCTAACGGGACACCACCCCTGCCCGGCCACGTCCTAATCTTCCGACTGGTCTCCTTAAATGTGTGGTAGTGTAGAGCGTGCATGGACTTTTGTGTGTGTGTGTGTGTGAGAGAGAGAGAGAGAGAGAAGAGTGGATTTGACAAGGATAAGTAAGCAAAGATCGTGCGCGGTCCATAACCCATTTCTTAAGATACGATCCGGCATTTGCCTGATATAGATCTGCAATACCAGGATAACTACGATCAGAGGAGGCGGCTGCTTGAAACTTCAAATAGTGTTAAATATGCGCCACAGTCGGAACTTGAACCCTCACGGACAGACACTGCAGTGGCAGCACTTGCTGCCCTGAGCTTTGCAGCGGGTCACTTCATCGTTTAGTAAGTGGCATTTTAAGGCTGAATTCATTAGGTCGCCCCTCCTTCCTTCAGGAAGATTGACGTCATTGCTGACGTATGTACCACGCTGTCTTCTCAAGAAGGCCATAATACTTCTGAAATGATATCGTTACTCAATTGACTCACTCTAAAGCACAAATAATATTAACTAGGAATAACACGTCATACATGGCAGGATGAAATAAAGCCCCCACATTAATTATCCCTTATAAAAAATAGAGGAACACAATTTAATTTCTTTAGTATATATTTTTTAAATTTCCTGTACTATCAGTTGCAGATCTTTAAACTGTAGTTCGCACTTCTCTAGCGGACAAAGAAGCGATTTTACGGACAAAAGCAATCTAAGGCACCCTCATGAATCCCTTACAAATAGCCATTTTCAACTTTCTTCTACGTTAGGGAAGGCTACTTGGTATTGCCGTTTTCGAAATTATGGTGTAGAAGATGTAGATGGCAAGAACCGGCAAATATTTACAAAACGTGTCTTTAAATGCGCACAACCACAATTTTCTCCATCGGGAAGTGATTGCGGTTCTTGTGATTCGTCTTTCGGACGAACGGACAGACAGACGGACAGACGGACAGACGGACAGACGGACAGGCAGACGGCGGACAGACGGGCGTTTAAAAAACACCACTTTTTCGATATCAGTGGATACGAAAACGTGTAGTTCGTTGAAATCTCTAAATCGATTTTCTGTAACAACTTTCCCTATACTATGTACATTACTACGTATGTTCGAACGTATACGGGAAAGTAAAATCATTTAAAAACTAAATATAAGTAGCATACCTAAAAGGAGAGTTCCTGTAAATAATTTTCAGAGTGTTGCACAAGATTATTTTCCTGTGGGGTCCCCAAGCAGAGTGTAAGGGTGGGCAGCGCCGCCAGGCGTGGGCGAGTCCGTTCGCGCTGCGCGCGCCGCCGGAGCTGCTGCCGCTGGAGGCGCAGCTGGGCGTCGCTCTGCGAGAGCTGCGCGCGCTGGCGGGCGCGGTGGCTGTGGCTCGCCTGGAGCGGCTGACGGTGACGGACGCGCCGCTGGGCGACGCGCTGCGGGCTCTCCGACATTCGCTTCCGTAAGAGGCTTCTTCCTCTTTCGTTACCTGCAACGCGCACTTTGGGGCCGGATGGCTCGCATCGTCCACTTCCGTAATGCGATGCTCTCATGGATGTCACTTCCACAAGAGAGATCTTTGACTTCTGTGAGAGCGCAAATTCATTTTCTTTCACTACCGTAATAGGAATCATTCACTTCTGTAAGAGCGATCTTTCACTTCCGTACAAGGCTTCTTTCACTTTCTTAACAGGCTTTTCCACTTCCGTTTGAGGCTTCTTCTCACTTCTTTACTTCTCTGAGACGATTCTTTCTCTTCTGTGAAAGCATTGTTTCGATTCCGTGTCATACCAGATGTATGGTGTCTGTGTGGTTTGATAAGTACATTTATCCAATTTATATTTCATACATTGCTGCCGTTTATTTCGTTTTATGACCTTTAAATGACCCCCTATAAATGCAAAATTTTGACTTTTAATCATTTAAACTGCAAAAAGCACCAAAACGAGCATTTAATGCTGTTTTAGAGTACCGCTCCATCTTTTCTCCCTATTCTTCCATGATTCTATTCAGATTCGTCGATTCATCACTTCCGTGCCCATCCACCTTCCTTAGGAAGGCAATGCAAACGGAAGTGACTGCTTCATTAATGGTTCCGAACTCGACAACTGCTAAGGCCATTCACCTCGTAACTGCAGCGCTCACTTTCCCCGCGGGAGGTGGCGGAGTCATCCACCGCCGCAGAGCGCGATCCGGCGCCGACCCACGTGGGCTTTTCCCCAACCAAGTGAATCCCCCAGCGGGCGCCGCCCCACAAGCTCTGCGCTCCCGGCAAGGGTGATTATGTAGTGCGTGTGCGTGTGTGTATAAGGGGGCGAGGTCCATGCTCAGTTTGTTACGATACAGCTCCGGCATTCTATAAATATCCTCCAGGCAGCGGCTGAATTCGGCCTGAGCATGTGTGTGTGTCGAAAATGCACTGACTCCATTTGACCACCTTAGCCAGCTTTGCCGGCATGAAAACTTTGAAGTGAGATTGTTCCCTCTTTCATCACCTGCAAATATCGTGTTTGCACATTCGAAAAAACTCCTCAACAGTGCAAAGAAATTGCAATTTCTCGCCTGTTTTTCGTTAGGATTTCTCTGCTTGCAAACCCTTGTTTTACATCCACATGCACGTATTTGATTTAGAGAGTAATTAATTCATTTTATTCCGAGGCCATGACGTCTCCCTAGTCGTTGCACGGCGTACACTCGTCCACAGAGGAACCAGAATTGGAATTCGGAAGCGGTCGCGTGGCGCAGCGAAGTGGCATCGGCAATAAGTCGTGCAAGGCCAAGGGGCACAGCGCCCTCTATTGATTTGTGCCGACCGTGACGGCGGGCGGCGCGCCCGCTCGCCCTTCCCCAGGCCGGGCGTACCCTGATTGCATCCCGCGCTAAACGTTTCCGGAGGATTTTACCTACCTCCTTGAAAAGACAACCGGGATAGGCGGCTCAGGGCTTCAACAGATCTCACTGCTGTGCCTCTGACCGGGAACTCCTAGATTTGAATCCCCATGGTGGATGGAGTTTTGTCACCAGCTAGACAGATTGAATTCTAGCGACTGATTGCTCTCATCAGTAGTTTTTCGCAGATTGATCCATATGAGGTGAATACCAGAGCAGTTCTCTAACAAATAGGTCAAGGACCGCGCGCGATCTTTTCTTCCTCTTCCTTGTCCTATCCTCATCCTTTACATACACGCATTTACCCATGCACTACGCTGCAACACATTATGGGAGCGAGATCGGGAGCTTACAGCTTGTCTTGGCTGAGGCGGTGCCCCGCTGGTGGGAGATACGTGGTTGGGGAAACCCCGCTACCCGACGGGAGGTCGGCGCCAATCTCTCAATTTAGCGGGGAAAGATGGCCGCCACCTCCGGAGCAAAACATTCCCTGCGATGAAGATCTTAGTTGTCATCGCGCACGGAAGCACTAATCAGTCAACCGAAAAGAGGCAGCCCGTCCGATCCCCGTTGGGTTTTCCTCCTGAGCCCAAGGATGAGCGTGCCCTGGAACCAGTTCCTTTAAGATCGCACCTTCTAGTCCATTTGAATGAAAATGAAAGAGATAAAGAGGAAATGCTTCACATGACGCTTCTTATTTGGTATTACTCTTGTATTTTAGTAGTCATATAGAGTAAAGAAAGTTCGTTATTTTGGAACTCAACTTCATCAAATGTTCATCGGTATTTTATTGTAGGCTGATGGAGAAAAAAATCACCGGACACACGATTAAAAAATATTGAAACAAAAAAAATCCTATGATACAGAAAATTGTAACAAAGACGAGTTGTTCTCATTTTTTAAACTACCAATTTTGGGACACGCGAAGCCAGAATATAAAAAGAACATAATTATCATCTTTTGGAATAGAGTTATTAGCTTTAAAAAATTGGTAACAACGATTAGAATATTGAGATACGTTTTCTTTACTAGTGTATCAAAACCGTTTAAAAATCAGTTTATATATGGGAGAAAAAGTGTGGATAAGATTTAAATAAATATATTCTTAATGGGTAATAAATAAGCAATAATGAATATTGACAAGAGGTGGTGTATGGGCTGTGCGCAGGGCAGGACCCGTGGCGGCCGCCAGCCCCGCGCTGCGACTGCTCAACGCGTCGGCCTACGCGGGCCTGCGGCTGACGGGGCGCGCGCTGGCCCAGCTGCCCGCCGCGCGGCGGCGGTGGGCGCGCTGCTGGCGCGTGACTCGTTCCCGGCGCTGCCGCTGGTGGCGCTGGCGCTGGACGCGTACGGCGTGCGCGCCTTCGCGCCGGGCCACGCCCCCTTCGCCCGCCTCGCGCTGCTGCAGGAGCTGTCCCTGCGCGACAACGGCCTTCGCGAGCGTCCCGCCCGGCGCCCCGCAGGCGCTGGCGCTACATGCGAGGGTGTTAGTTCAATGGATCGATTCCTTAGTGACACTGCTCAGGTCATTAGTCCCGTAAGCGTAGGAAAGGTTTTCATCGCGGGAGGTGGCAGTGGTCTTTACCAGCTGGCTAGCGAGATCGGGCACCACCTACGTCGGCCTGCGGGAATTTTCCGTAACCAGCAGCATGGCACTGCCCCAGCCGAGACAAGCTCGAACTTCCCATCTTGTCCCAGACTAGTGTGGAAATGTACTGCGTGTGAGTGCAAGTGTGTGTTAGAAATGGTAAAGATTGAACCAGGAAGAGGAAGGAAATATCGCGCGCAGTCCGTTGCCCGTTGCTTCATTGCTCCGCATTCGCTTGGGGTCGATCGGAGATACCACGGAAGACTACCGATCAGAGCACCCGACCGCTAGATTTCTCCTCCAGACAGCGGCTGAATTCGACTTACACTCTTTAGATACTGTAGAAAACCTTAACACTACTAATGTTTCTAAAGGAGTGAGAGTAGCGGTTCACGTTAACAAAATTGGTTTCACCTTTACACTGCCCGCACAATTCAAAACAGCTTCCAATCAAGAAACATCCTAGCAATCAATATCAACGCAATCAACACATCAAACGTTAAATCATGGAGGAAACATATTAGTGATTCATCTGTTGTTAATAGTATTGTCTAGTTTCACGCTTCACAAATATTGTTTGTTTTATCGGTTCATCAATCTGATGCATGAAAGCACTTGATGGCGAATCCACAACTAAAGCTCTGTAAAACGCGAAGTAAATTCGCATCTCAACATATTCAGATTGGCAAATTTTCGTCACTCTAGCTGCATCGCAGGAGACCACCTTGTGAATAGAATATTCTAGAGGCCGACTGCTCTGAACAGTTTGTTTCAGGATGCGGCAGCAGAGTCATAAGACCGCAAGCGAAGGATCGCGTGCGATTCTTCCTTCTCTGTCTTACCTCCATCCTTAAGGCTGGAAGATTAATTATTGCTACCCTTGTCGCATTAACTATCCCCGAGTGTATGCAAGCAGGAGCTGCGAGTGTACGCAGTGGATTTCAAACCAGAGATCGAGCTCGTCTAAAGATCGATAGGAGAGAGGAAGATAATGACAGAGAAGAAGGGAAAAAGAGAAGGGGAAAAGAGGAAGAGAAAGAGGGAGGGAGTGGTAGAGAGATGGGCAGAGAGAGACACAGAGGGAGAGGAACAGAGGTAGATTAATGTAGTAAGCGGGGCCTGGAGGCAGCCACTGGCAGAGAGGACACGCTTTAAATGCCTCTTCCATTCGCAGGGGGGCATTCCTCCGAGATGCTGGCCGCGGACAACGCCATCTCACAGTGGGCCGCGGACGCGTTCTCTCCCCACGTCGTCATCACACTAGACCTGCGACGCAACCGCCTCACCGCCATTGGCGGGGACATGCTGAGAGCGTTGCGCAACCAGTGGGGCCTCAGGCACCTGCTGCTGCAAGGCAACCCCCTCAGCTGCGACCCGTGCAAAGTGCGTGACTTCGCCAGGTGGGTGAACGCGCAGGCCAACCTGGACCGGCAGCACGTGCGGGAGCTGACGTGTGGGAGCGGTGGAAAGCGGACTCCCCTGCTGGAGACGAGTGTGGACTGCAAAGAGCCCACGTGGCTGTTGGAGCTTTTCCTCCCGGTCTGTGCTTTTCTGGTGCTCGGTGGTGTGTTCTACGTCATCTGGTTAGTGTGGCGCAAGGAACTCACGTACATGATGAAAATTGCTCATCTAAGGCCGATAGTTGTGTGGCCTGGATACTTTACTCGCAACAGATAAATAGTTTATTACCTAAGCGTTTGGGCCTCAGCTACCTAAGAGCACCTAAAATCTGACTGAATCGAACAAATGTCGCCACGATGCCCAACAAAATTGATAAGAATAAAATGCTCAAGATACTCCGTTCTCCTGCGATTCGTCTGCTTTCGTTTTGCATTATCTCATTTAAAGTATCTTCAAGTTCGTAGTGAAATTTGTAATTCACAAATAAAGAATATTGGGAAGACATTCTACCACAAAATGAAGTCATCTTCAAAAATTGTAAGCCTTGTGCAGTGAATGTTATTAATTAAATTATTTATTAAATCACCATACAAATGAACTTTATTTAACCATACAAACTTTTATCTTCTGTCCACAAATATTTATTTAAAAAACACTCTTATTTTATAATTACTTCTTATAGTTTTCGAAATTGGTAGATAACGCACACACTTTATGTGTTTTTATAAACTCTACATTAATCTATTAGCACAATAGTCGCTCTTCCTGTCTTTTCATGTACTCCGTTTACCTTCATTGATTTTCTAGTAGCTTCCAAACATCAATCTGCTTCTCCCTCAAATACAGTGTACATTGCAGTGACGTACAGTGAATTGGAAATTCATTGCGCCTTTATAGGTACATTGTTTCGGTAAAATTGCTCAATCATGATTTACCCAACTGAGCAATTTCAAATTACATAGAGATAAAAATAAACACTTACTCTGTTTTAAACTGTATCTAATAATTTCTTTGCGGGGTCCTATGAACAAGGAATCTTTTACAAATTTTTGTTCATTAACTATGTTTCCCAGTTTTCAATTCACATAGTTCAACTATCAGAAATAAGCAATTACAATAAGAATCATTCGTTGAGCCAATTTTCTTTCAACATTATAATGAGAAAAAAACAGCAACAGGAAGCGAGTGTACCACAACCAACAAAGAGTCTAACCGACCCCAGATGCTGTAGACCTACTATTCGCAAATGTGTTTTTGTGTCTTGACTATACGTTCTGCGACCGTCATCATTAAAGACAATAATACATAATTCTGTTAAAATACGCAACAAACGATACCCACTAAAATACATAATTAGGTAAGCTAATGTAATTTTGAATGTAATTTCGCAAAGAAATTTAGAGTAAAATATGATTTGGTCACAGATTTGGTAAATTTAGTGCGTCCTCTGGTCGACAAAACGAACTTATAGAGGTATAACTAATTCAATGTCCAAATAATAAAGAACTAGATTTGAAAAGTCATCGACAAACAGTATTCGAGAAACTTCCGAGTGGGCTGATATTCGGATGTCCGGTTCCGTCCATCACGGTTAGACACCTTCCCGTGCAACAATCGAAACGTATGATAATCCATACGACGCGTCGGGGTCTCCGGTTGGAGGACTGATATGTCTTTTTAATCTGGCTATTGGAGTCAAATTAATTTCCAAAAACGTGCTGTTGTGTGTTTTAGCGCTGCGGTCTTGGTGGGTAGAATTAAACAAATACCACTTAAATAGATCGATATAGCTGGCGTTGATTAAACTCCAGAACCCCGTGGTTCTTTTCATCCCACGGCACCATAATTTTCTTTCATGAGGATAGCACGCTGAATATATACAAACGAGAAATATGAAATGATAATTGTAATTCACAATAGCTGTTCATAGCAGCAAATGCACAATGATCTATCAGAATCTTGGTACAGATGCAGTGTATGCTTGTAAAGTTTTAAAGATTCGCTTGTCACGGCAGGGAAAAGATTCCCGAGGGCACTGAAGTGTTGCTGGAGTCGCTCGCGAGGACGGCGAAGAGGACGGCGTGGGCGGGGGGGGGGGGAGATGGAGGGGGGCGAGGGGTGTCGAGCATTCTCGAAGACGAGGGGACGACGCCTGAAGCTGCGATCGGCTTCGCGCTGCATCCGCCTCCAGCCTCCCCTCCACCCGCCCCACCCCACGGCATCCAATACACCATCCGCTCCGGCAGCCTTTGAACCTGCGCGTGATTGCGTCACAATGCACGGTCAGCAACGTAAGCTGCATTTCACAAAATCCCTCCCTACTCAAATTTCAAACATTTAAGTTAGAACTTCGTATTGCCAGCATGCATGATCATGGCAACAAAATTCAGAATGTTCCACCATGTCAGTCATGTGGTGCAGACCTCTGGCCCCAGCGGCCAGCAACTGCCGCTTTCATTCAACTTCAATCTTTTATGGAGAACGTTGGCTGAGACATAAACAGCGTCGCAGCTCGATGGATTGTTTCATGATTTCGGGCGTCAACTGCGGTGTCTGTTAGTCTAGTGAATATGTTTCGGCTCTACCCTACTCGTCGGCAAGCGGAATATTTCTACCTGCAAGAATCTCGCCCAGCAGGATAATGCCCCAGCGGGGCAAGTTGTAAGCTCCCGATTGGTCTCATGGCGTGTGTGTGTGTGTGTAAGGAGTGAGTTGAAGACAAGCAAGAGGAAGGGAAGATCGCACAAGGTACGTATCCTGTTTGTTAAGGTATTGCTTGTTAGGGAATTAGTTTGGCATTCGCCTAGCGTTGAGAGAACAAATGTCAGAAAACTTCCGATCAGAGCAGCCGGTCGCCAGAATTCTACCAATAGCAGCTTAATTCGACCTACGCGTCGAGCCTCGTAACCTTATGTACATTAAAGTGCAAGTTCTACGTTCGTGGCTCAAATACTTTGCAGCAATGTCTGTCGCAGATCTGAGAGTGGCTGTGAGATCTATAACCTGACTGAGAATTTTGGATTATAATCTGCATTGACCTCTGGTTTCAAATGCGGTCTTGATCTTTAAGCGCATATGGGGGAATTGCGGCCTACGTGAGCCAGGGAAATCCACTCGGAAGGGACCAGATGGAAGATAATTCTTCATTCAACAGTACATTTATGTGAATAACAATATAAATAATTCTTGAAATAGCAAATTATCTTGTGAGTGCTTATTGTATTGTCTCTAGTTTTACAAGGAAACGATTTGCCGTGATCTTTAAATTGGATGCACTGAAAGTTGTTTTACTACAGTGGATTTCCCGTCGATAACACCTGTCGATTGACTGACGGAAGACAACTCGGCGCACATCTTGGCGCGGCGGCGGCGCTTCGCTGGAAGGTTCTTTCCGTTCCGGGCAGGCAGCGCTCGGGGCGCTCGGCGGGGCGCTGCTCGCACGAGTGGCCGCGGACGCGATGGACGTCGTGGAATCGGTCAGTTGACGGGCATTGCGAATTGGTCTTTACGAGCAATGTGAAATTGCGTTCGTTCGCGCGGTTATTATTTTGCTCTTCGCTGAGAATGTGCCCAGGAGAGCGTTAAGGTTACAATGCCCTCAGATGACCCAAAGATGATTCTTCACTTAATGCAAAATTCTACTCTGGGTACAAATTAAAGTTGTATGCTTTGATTTATTTGCAATGTCCTTTGACAGCTCATCAGCTCTTACAGTGTCATCCAATCGAGAGCTTGAACGTCACTATAATGACGACATTGTACTGACGCTTAAGCTTCCGATTAGATGACACCATAACAGCTAATGATATGTAAAATACATTGTAAATAAATCGAAGTATAGTCTTTGGATCGTTGGCAGAGTGGCATTGAGCTGAGTACGGGATGAAACATCGCGGAGAGTTGTCCGCTAATGAAGGCATATTTCCTGCCCTTGTTCCAGTAAGCATGGCGACCCAAGATCACAGCTGCGATCGATAGAAGAACGACAAAAGATGAATGAAGCAAAATGATCATGGTATTTCTATTTCAAACTGATTGGTGCAGATTGTTGGAGTAATAGCAACAACATACACCGAGTAAACAATTATTAAAAGCGCTGATTAAATATAATGTAGATTAAACCGTAATGCAACTTTTTTTTAAATGTACTGATGTAGAAAATTTTAGTTACTCAATACACGACTACTACTCAAACTATAGTCGAAAATAAAGATGAAAATATAATCATCTCTTATGTTATTTCAGTAGTATACACACCTTTTGCGGCTCTCTCACTCAACGGATCTTTGTTCATGAGATCTCTAAAGAAAGATAATTTCACGGAGAGGTAAGGAATTGCAATTAATTCGAGTTGCAATTACAAATATAAAGGTTTTGTTTAAAAATGCATCTAAATAGTCATGACAAATGACACCCGCACCACTTCGTCAGCTAAATTGTTAAATAACTTCTAAACAAAGTGTTTTAGAGCGTTAATAACTAAAATGTTGAAGCCAAAAGCCTCAAAGAATCGTTCCTCACATTGTAATCTACAGAATGAGATGTTTTGGACATACTATTGAACTTTTGCTGGATGAGTACTTATTGAATACTAATGCCACATATATTTCAATTGTTGATGATGGTAGTGATGTTTGTGCCGTCACACTTAGAAGACTTAAATTCCTCTATCTTATACTATGCACGCTTTCTGTGTACATCGTGGTTTGTGCAGACTGACAAGGTTTATTTGCATAATTATTAATTTAAGATTCGTTCTCCCAGCAACAACTAGAAGTACTATTAATAATCCCTTCATACCGATGAAGATTGTTTCTTATGCGGGTAATGCAACCATTCATTTAAAGTTTTACCGAGGTCTACAAGTGTTTTGTACCTAATTGTGGAGGGAACGTCGATGAAAACGGACCACATGCTCTCTAGATTCATTTTCACGATACCCTTTGAAAAAGTAGTTCATTGGCAGGTTTCCCACGCGACAAACGAATGTAAGTATTGACATTCTTGATTCTGTTCACGATTATGACAAAACCTACAATACTCATGCACTTGGTATGAAGTATACCTAGTGTACTCAAAAAAACGAGCACGTTTTCTTGAACCCCGGAATATCTATCCTCCCTCATTTGCCAACGTTGGTTGAATGAAGTATAAATGGTTGAAAAGAGCGTTGTACGCATAATCCGATAACCAGAAGCGTTCACTCCCGTGTAATGAAACTATTGTGCATCGAAAAACGAACTGCAAACATTACATAAAATTATATTTGTCAAAATAATCAAAACTCCACATTCCTCTCGCAATTAGCGAAACGAGGGCTCATGAAAACGTATGCGGATAATACTACACCATACATATCTACTGAATACTAAACGTGCATATTATTCTTATTCAAAATCTATTTGCCTGTTTTTATCTCTCACTCCTCACATGTCAAACTCTGCTAATTTAAATCAATACACGATTATGAACAACACAGTTCAAGAAGGGAAATTATTTTTCTAAAAACATGAATTAAAAATTAAATTTAACGACTTTTTTAAAATTATGGTAACAAATACAATTTATTACTCGTAGGCGAATATTTTAGTTTTATTATTTTGGGGATCAAAATTGTTTTTCTTGAGGCACTCACACGCAGCACTCGCCGTGCTGGAAACTCCAATCGATATGAAATTTTACCAACTTGTTCAGCACTTTTCAAAACAGGTAAATGTAATTTTTAGGGCGTGTGAACCATTGTAAGTGGTGTCTTTGCGACAATTCGTGTTCCTATCTTTCGTAACCTTGCCGTCAGTCGAGGCGCAGAAATCGCAGCCCGTCGCTGCGCTGGGTTACTCGAACGCCGCGCCGCCGCTGTCAATTGCTTCGTGGGGCCTTGGTCGTGGGACAAAAGCGGATGTTACGTCACAAGGGAGATTCGTAAAGACGAGAAGAATGATAATCCAAATACAATTATTACAATGACATGGGACTCTGAAAATGTTATCTTGATGTCAGATAACTAAATAAATACATTTCACGTTTGTGTTGCAACAAAACTTTCATAATAATAAGGCCTACCAAAGTGCTTAAAACAGAATGTAACATAGAAGACCATTAAGCCTGCGAAGTTATCAAACAAGGAAAGGCAATCTTTCTTAGTTTTCTTCAAAATAACATATGTTTACGATATTATTTTAGAACTAACGAGTAGAATCATTAATAATGCCTATCTCTGTGCACTTCACCCTAGAATACCTGTGGATATGGCCTTTGCCGTGAAACAAAGAACGTGCTACTCAATCTCACGCCGATTGTTAGATGTCGTGGAACTGCCGAAGCAAATTGCCGTTTGCTCGCTGCGGAGGTCACGAAGGGTCTTAATGCAAAATACCTCAAACTCTCTTACTAATGCTCCAAAGCACTTCAAAATTTGAATATGTGGGCTTTGTGTTGTGTGCTACTAACTGGCATTTCATGTGAATTAGAGTGTCCAGTGTGGAGAATGTTGACTGTCAAATGGAGACAACTTCCTTAGATATCTTTTGTTCTGCTCAGATAAGAAAGCAATTGTTTGCAAAGAGAAGTGCATTGGGAACGTGATGTTATAGTACACCGTCAGGCGAAGAGTTACGGGAATGAGAGGTTTAGGCACGCAGCGCATGCCCACCCGCAAGTTCCTAAAGCGGGGCATAGGTGGCTAGCAAGGATCGTGAAAAGGCAGCGAGATGGGTCTGACAAATGCATCAGTTGTTTCATAAGAAGTTTATTCTGATATGATACAAATTTATTTAGTCAATGCTCTTACAAAGTGGTCAAATCGGGTGAGTTGTATCATTGATTCATTCATTCATTCATTCATTCATTCGTCCTTCCGGGCGCGTCACCTACTACGGCCATTACTCTCCTGAGTTTAGTGCATGTTTTATTGTTGAAGGTGGCGGCGATTTCCTCCCCTGGATGGCGAGATCCGGCACCAACCTAAAGGTCAATTTGTGAGGATTTCTCGACCAGGTATCTCCCATCAGCGGGGCACCGCCCCATCCGAGACAAGGGCCTCCCTACATGTGTGGTAATGTAGGGCATTTGAATGTATGTATGTGTAAGTAAGGTCTCAGGATAGGACAAGGAAAAGGGAGGAAAGATCGCGCACAACAGCGACATCAATTGATGTCCGGAGTCACCTAAGCCGGTGATATGTTGCAAACAAAGCCAAGTAAAATAAATCGGTTGAGCAATGAACTTGTTACAGAATATATTTTTTCAATTGGGTGTTTCGCTCTTATAAGCTTTTTTTAACTACAATTTTTTTAAAATATCTCTCACGCTTTTCATATAGTCCACATTTCCAGCTATTTGAATACATTATTGCATTTGTGAAAGTAGGTGCTTCGAACAACATCCAAAGAAAATTTTTAAAAAACTCAAAAGCTTTTCGCGAAAACGAGCACCAAATTTTACATTTACAGTAATGTTTAAACGAATTTTTCTTAAAACGGCTCGAAATGTTTAAACGTATATTCCCATATAGGAGGAGATTTTACT
The DNA here is from genome assembly GCA_017312745.1 of Gryllus bimaculatus. Classification (NCBI taxonomy): domain Eukaryota; kingdom Metazoa; phylum Arthropoda; class Insecta; order Orthoptera; family Gryllidae; genus Gryllus; species Gryllus bimaculatus. The sequence goes on from BOPP01000250.1 coordinate 1,263,469, forward strand.
CTTCTTAAAAACTACGTTTGGGCGGCGATGGATGTCAGCTGGCAAGCGGATAGGGCATGGCTCAAAGCTATCCCAGAGCAAAGACATTTTAAGAATAAACTAACTAGAACCATAAAGAGTGTGCCCTTCTCCAGCACCACTAGTTTACTTTCTCTTTTCTGCTTACGCAGTATAAAGAAAGAATTGGGAGGAAAACGAAGAATTTGCGACGAAAATCCTCCTACTGCTGCGTCCCGGTAACGAAAATGTGGATAAATCTTGTTCCTTTGTATAGTAAATTACTTGTTCTGACACGTTGTGTAGCCAGATCGATGTATTTTGGGACTTTGATACCTAAAAATAGATTAATGGCAAAACGTCTGTACGTCTAGCAACAACACTAGCGAATAAACCGTTCAGCTTCAAAACTGATATTCCCCAACTGATTCAGCTGTTGTCCCGGCCCTTTCAATTTCAAACCGAAACTTTAATTTTGAAGGTTCATTTCATAAAGCCCCTGGAACATTTGCAAAATTTAAAAAAAAAAGATACAATTTTTTTAATAAAATTTTGATGTCGGGGAGCCTAAAGAACGCTCAAGAGAATGGTGCAGTTGTAATGTAAGATAGAGATTATTTCATTAAATAAATCTGTTCTTCAGAAATATATTGTGATATAAGATCATGTACAATTTTTCAAAAATTTGAGAACATTTTACGTAATTTTGCACGAAATATCGGCAAATTTTAATTTTCTTTAATCACTTTTACTTTAAGTGGCACCCATTTTTTTATTAAATGTTGACCTCGAATAGGTTAAAGGACGCATATAAGAATGGTGGAGGTCTCTTCTTCGCTCAAATCCCCGAAAATTTCTTGAAAAAACAAAAAATAAACCTTTTTCCGCGTCTTCCTGCAAAAGTAATTACAAATATACGTTTTTTGCATTAAAATGTGTTCAACAAAATCGAATCTTCAAATAAGGTCATGATCAAATTTTTGAAAACATGAGTATTTTTTCTTGAACTGAGCAATTTTTAAATTTTAAACAATCATTTCCTCAGAAATGGTTCCAAATGTCTTCTTTAATTTTTATTCATATATTTAGCAAAGAACGGCAAAGAAATTGGAGTTGATCCCATTTTCAGTTCGAATTATTTAAGCATTTAATCTACTTTAAATTACGTCATTTAATTGAATTAAATATGAAAACGAATGGATCATACATTTCTCTTTCCATGCTAAGGTGACTTTGATGACTAGTAATGACCAGTAATTTGTGTAAAAACAAGTAGTTTTGTTGAATACAACAATATTACATTGAATTATTATATTGTCCTATCCATTTGCATTTTGTTGCTGGCGGGATAAAGAAAGTTTATTTGCAAAGTGTTTATGCGATATGCATCCTGCAGCCATGGTTGCTTTCACAACGCCGTACGCCTACAACATGTATCTAGCAAAGTTGGTACAATATTATGAGAAAATATTTTCTATTGTTGCACCACTAGTTATTTACGAGGCCGTGAAATCTCTCACTGTACAGGATTTCAGATGTGACTTTCTAAATATTTAGTAATGCAAACATTTTTTAATTAATAGCAATTTTTTATTTTTTACATTATATATTTTATTTCGATTAATTTAAAAGCGACCATAAATAAATACATTTGGAAAAACGTTTTTTTAGTAGCACTTTTTGACAGTATTTGCACAATTGTTCCATCCGCCCTTCTTTACTTCTTTATCATTTCTCATTTACTAATTATTAGTAATTTTTTCGTAAAAATTACAAGCATTATTTTAATCAAACTATCAACTTCTAGAGCGTGTGCCGACCCAGCGTCTCCGTCTGAAATGTCGCGTATTCGAGTCCCGCCTTGGGCGTGGTTGTTGTCCTGTTTCTCATGTGTGCATTGTGGCAGAGGGCCTCGTTCTGTTGACCACAGATCAGAGGGGCCCGCAACGCGAGAGTGGGTGGTCAAAATGCGTCTCATCGGGAAGCAAAGGGAACCGGCTGACGGCTGGAAAAAGCTCTTAGAAGGTGATGTAGAAGATGATGATGAAGAAGGTGTATTTATTGGCGTTGCTGTAATCATTTAAATATAATCTACCAATATGGAACACATATATACTACGCATTAAAATATTTACACAGATAATTTATGCAGAAAGAAAAATGAAATTCACCCCCCAAAACAAATTTGATCCAAATTTACATTCGTCTGTTCTTAAACTGATTTTAATATCATGCAAAACCTTGCTTTATTTCTAATTATATTTGTTACAAAAACAAAATTATGATTCCTTACTCGTACAATGCTAGTGACAAAACTTGATATTCTTATAATTAGCCTTTTAACACAATGCGGTTTCTCGTGCTTGGTTTTCGTCTGCGAAACAACTTTTTTTTCACAATGTGCGAAACATCGCCAAGCGTGTGCGAAACATCTGTAACAATTCGCAATTGTCTTTCGTCTTGACGACTTTTTTTTTTATTATTTACGAAGAATAGTGTTACAACACTGAATGGAATCGATTTACTTTTGTGCAAGTAAGGTATTTCTAGATATTTGAAGTTTAATTTATATTCCTCTACTTGATGCATTGAGCTTGGCTCATGTGTTGGACGAGGCCCTTGTCTCGCAGTCGCTGCTTCGTTGCCCGACCTTGTTGCCTAAACAACTACTTTAAAATGTTATTTAACATCCCTATATGGAGCAGTGCTTGGAAAACTTCCTCAGTATCACCTAGCGTGTCCTTTCTTAGGCCTCACGCCGTCACGACTCACTTGCGTCATGCCACTTTCTCTTTTATCACTTAACTACTTTCCCGAATTCCTATTAACTCGTTACACCCCTTACTTTGGTAAACAAATGTCAAACTCTCTCTGCATGTCTCTCTATCCATCTGACCTTCAGGAATGTCGAGCTCGCTCTCGCGTCTGACTCCCTCAACCGTCTATAGCCTTCTACCTGTCTTCTCGCCTCCTTCGTTTACTACAAATACTCGTATTATAGCAATTCACTTATCTCATATACTTCGAACTGCTCTTGCTGCTGTTATTCTACTTTGATTACAGAAATGCATTGTTTTCCTAAAACTCAATGTCTTTATTTAATTAATCTGCTGTCCAAAAAATATAAACAAATGTTACTTAAATTTAATTAAGTAACTAGTGGTGCCACAGAATGGCACAGACTTGGCCGTATTAGTTTTATATTTCCTTTGGTCTCGGCTAGCTATTGGAATTTGCCACATAATCTAACCAGCTTCCACCTATCGCTGTCCAAAATACATATTTTTGACATTTTCTGAATTTTTCGTTTTCTTAATACTAGAACGGAATATTTTAGGAATATTGTAAGAATATTAAAGAACAGTAAATACTCTCCCTAAATGCTAATTTTCTTTGAAACCTTTGAAGTCCGCTTCAAGAAAATGGCGTTTGTGCGCCACTGAAAACGCAAAATTTGAAACTCTTTTTCACAGAATGTTTTTGAGTTTTCAAAAAAACTTTCATTAAAAGTTATTTGAAGCACTTTAACTCACAAATAATACTGTTTACAAATTGATGGGATTGTGCAAATTAACGGCGTGAGAGGTCTTACAAAAAAATTACATTTGTGTAATTTTTGAAAAATAAAAAAATTCCCTTAAATGGACTTTGGAATGGAATGGAATTTGGAGCATTTTTTGAGAAAATGGTATTTGAACGTTTCAGAAAATGCGAAACTTTGAGCTAGTTGTGATAAAAAATGGTTGAGTTTTTAGAAGCTTAATCTGACTTTTTTATAGCGTACGTATAATAATGTGTACAAATTGCCGCTATTGTAAATATTAAGAATGTCAGAGAAAATAAGTCAACAACACTACATTTTTGTAAGTTTTGAAAACAAATAGAGAAATGTGACGTTTATTTCATCTTATAGAGTGCATTTAGCAAACTCCCTACCAAAATTTTAAACAAAAAAGTACACCCCAAAACTAATGAATAATTTTCAAAATTGAAGAACTTCAACTCAGGCCAAATGAACAAGGTTTCCTCGATTTGGAAACACTACACATGGTTTAGGCGCTAGTGTTGTTCACATACAGCAAACGGACAGACGGACAGATGGACGTTTTGACAAAAAAACACTTTTTTCCGCATCATAATACATAAATCATGCGTAGGATTTTTCTAAATTGAAGAAACCTTTGTCAATTTGAACTGAGGCGAAGCTCTGTGATTTTGAAAATCATTCATTAAAATTGGGGATACTTTACATGAAGCATAGGATATTTTCATTTTTTTATATTTCAAAAACGACTCCAAATTTTTTCATGTAAGAATAGAGAAAAATATACTTACAAAGGTGGAAAAGATCCTTTTTTTCGTTTCACTCTAAATTTTCGAAAATTTAAAACTTCCATAATTTTTCGGGCTTTTTCCTACGACTACAAAATTGTAGAGAGAGATATTTCTTAAAATAAAATTTGTTTTCCATAGTGAGCCCTTTCATTTATGTACATTTCTTGTAGTTTTCGTGCAATATTGCGTGCATAATGTGCAATTTTAAAAACTTAAAAAAAAATATTTTCTCAAAAACAGCTTCAATTTTTTCTTTAAACTTAGGGAAGGGATAGCGCGAAATGTACTGTATGAGATCACATACATATCAGTTTGCTTTATTCTTTCGTTTTTTTTTAAAATTACAAAGTGTAATGTTTTGATTTGTCTCTCATGTTCCTATTACTTACGGATACATTAGCTACGATTTGTTCACATTATTATATTTATAAGTATATGTGCTTTAAAAAGTGTCATATAAAGTTTCTCGAAAACTCAACACTTTTCTGTGAAAACAAGCTCCAATTCTGCATTTTCACAAACGCTCAAACGCCATTTTTTCTAAAACGGCTCCAGTTTTTTTCTTCAAACTTTTCGAACGGATAGTGCTAATTGCACTTTTTAATATGACGTTAAGTTCATTTCGGGAAATTGGTTTTTACAAAAATTTGTTTTTTTTCAAAAATTATACAAAAGTTTTTTTAAGATCCTTCATGCTGTTAATATGCACATTTCCATTAATTTGTAGACACTAATGCATTTGTGACTTAAAGTGCTTCAAATTAATTTTTCCGGAAACTCAAAAATTTTCTGCACAAAGTGCTTCAAATTTAAAATTTACTATAGAACTTCAGCTCCATTTTTTAAAGAAAATGCCATTTAGGACGAGTTTTTACTGTTTTTCCAATACTATTAAAATAATATTTCCGTTCTACTACTAGGAAACTGAAAAATTAAGAAAACGTTAAACATAATTTGCTTTTGGCGACGATAGGCGGCCCCTCGCCAGAGAATGGGGAAAGTTGGAAGAGCTAGCCGAGACCAAAGGAAAGAGAAAACTAATACGGGATAGTCTGTGCCATTCTGTAGCACCACTATTTTTATTCTTTTCATTGCCTCATTTCCTATGTGGATAGTATTTTTATTTTTAATATTTTGAGATAAAGTACTTCATCTCACTATGTGTCACAACAAAGGTGCAGTGATTATTCCCACATTGAGCACGAATTCTTTTGAGCAATTATGAATCGAACACGGTGAAGATGCGGTTCAAAAAGTTACTCCAAAATGATTTTTTTTAACAAACGTTTTACATTTCTTTCTGCATCTTTACTTAAAACTCTGAAGATGCTATATAGGCCAGTTATATTATAGATGAATGTGATAATTTTCCGAGCAATGCTGGATTTCTTAAGCTAATTTAGTACACTTATCAGGTATAAAAGTCCACATGTACAATATTCAGGACTTCCAACTGGTTTGGATATTTATGGACCAGTATGATTGGTTTGATTTTGTAAAAAAACGCTCTTTTTGCTGCCTAATCTGTACTTCCTAATCTGGACGTCATTTTCTCTATATCATGTACTTCGTATATACGCACGTATACAGGATAATCAAATGTAAATTCTTCATAGAAGCGGGCAAGTGAGCGTACAAAAGAAAATGAATTCTCTTTACTTAATATGATGCTGATAATTTGGATAGTTTTGTAAGAAACGTCTCCCTCCAAAAAATGTTTTGTTATACTCATTTAATGATGTGACTCAAACAAGCGTTCGTCAAACATTCGTAGCTATTCCCTACGGGCAGTCGCGGTCACTCACGTAATGGCAGGATATCCGTGAAAGAGCTGGCCTACAAGCTGACAATAGGTTTTTGGGTCCGTCACACCCAGTGATCACGGCCACCAGTCGAAGACATGAAGGTCAATTCATACAGCAGCATCTCTTTAACGTATTCCGTCGCACTCGCATAGCAAGCGCGGCGAGATCGATGTTTTCCGTGAGTGCCAGACTATGGAATTTGGCGCGTGGCCCGCGCTACAGCTGCCACAGCTGCCACTGTCACCGCTTCTGCCATCTACAACACTTCTGCTCCAGTCGGCACCGCGGCTGATTCAGTCTTCTGCTCCGACGCGCACAGCACACTGCTGATTTGTCGCTTTTCATTCATTTCGTTTCTGTGACGCTAAGTGGACGTTGTCCAGTGAACAGTTGGTCGATTATTTTACGCTATGACTCTCGAAATATATATCAAAATAAGCGATCGTCATTGCTGTTCATTGAACGACGCCGGTGTGGTTCGCCTATTAGGGTCGCTCACATTACTCCAATATTTAGTGGTCTGCGACGAAAGCAAAGGCGCGCTTGAAGACTACAACATTTAGCATTTATTGTGGACGAACAAGGTTTACAAGTTGCATTCGCAGTGTTTTTTAATAGTTTACAGATCCTCGACCCAGATGATTCTTTAACACCTTAATCAACAGATAATATTATCAAGGTGAGTAAAACAGTGCAATCAGCTTTAAAATATATTAAAGGTTTTAAGTTTAGAATGTTTAGTTTCTTTTCTGTAGATTTTTTTCTGTGAAGCGTATTTCTCTTCGTGAAATTAGAATCAAAGTTAACAAGCGACCATTCAGGAATCTCTAAAATTGATTTTCAATCTCTAACTTTCTTAATTCTGAGGACTAACATTATACAAAGATGTAGATTAAAACTAAAAATTAGAACAAAATTCCATCTCTAAATTACATTTAAGGTTCAAAATTCCTGAACAAGATTCAAAGCTCCATTGATGTAGTTTATTTCCTAATTCTATTACATGCTATTTTTAATGTAAAAAATTGTTTGTGTAGCATTATATATAACATACATAGCTTACCATTTTGCCAATTACTAATTTTTTTATATCCATTTGCCGTGGTCCATTTTAACCGTACTCTATTTAAGGGTTAGAATCCAGTAATTTAAAAGAATTTGACCATGAAGTAAACTGTAAATGTCAACGACCCTTAAAGCGACCGCTGGATGAACTTCGTCCCAAGACGTTCCAAAGCGAGAACGCAGCATCTGTGTCTATTTCTGAAACTCCGTTTTGCCCACGTGACGTTATGCAGAAGCTTCAAGGGGACGATTCAGAGCGAAAGCAAGAAATGAGAAACCTAAAACCTTCTCAAATCACGTTATAGTCTCCACGGGTATCAAAGAGTCCATCTAATACTGTACATAAAGAATTAGCTTCGTAGAATGACGCTTGTTACTAGAAAATGGAAACTGATCAGTTGTATGGACTGCTTCAGCAAGTCGAACACAAAATATTAATATCAACCTGCAATTCGAAAACATCTGTATCTTTACATGATTCTACATTTAATTATATTTCCGATATGCTCGTAGTGATGTATTACGAATTTAAGAAATAAGATAACTCCCGACAATTTATTTATTTCATCTTAGGAAGACGTAACACGTAGAACTTAGGAGGAAATATAGTTAAAAATGCCAGAGCTGTTTGAACCGTAAGACACAAATTGTATAATTTTTAAAGGGAAACTCAATCCTTCTGTCACGTAAATTAAAGATTTAAAACCTCAATAAATTGATTTCCACTGGTACAAATAGTGCATGAAGTGAAAATTAATAAAGACAATGTTATTTTTATAACATGAAAGACAATTAATTTTTTTAACTAAATGCTGAATTGTAAAATATATACACATATATATATCACAAAATGTAATAAATATAAATATTTACCAATTGAAATGACCAACAATACCATATGTACAACGAGACAGTATAAAGAGAAATTAGGAATATGTACGATTCCAGTGTGCATTTCAATGTGAATGTGCTGTAAGTTATGATATAAATAATTACGACTTTTTCAAACCCTTGAAGACATGAATCAAAAGAGCATCTAATGCATATCTCAATTTCTAATTAATCTTCCTGCGGAAGAACAATAAAATGTTTTGGAATAATTTGTATATCTGACGCATGATACTGATCGCTGTCGTTATTCTAAGAGAATTTCACCAAACATCCTGTAGCTGGTAGCTATTTGCGAAAGGGGATTACTTACTCACAAGAACGAAGTAAGAACCATTTTGTTTCTCCTTTTTCCCACTGCACGGAGTATTCTAAACTACCTTGATCATGAGCATGACCCGTACTTTGTCGAGTAGCTCAAATCGTCTATTCAGCAACTCTACCTGACCCGCACGCCCTGCCCGAGCCTTCCGCCGTGCCCCTCCCGCCTGCCACGGCCCAACTGTCTCGGAAACACCTGCTTCTCGCTTATCAAATCTCTGAGAAACGTAATTGTTCGACATCTACGCTGGCGAATGAGGCCCGAGTCATTAGGTTCTCTAGTACTAAATTGAAGTTTCGCAGATAAATTTAAAAAATTCCCATGTAATTCATCTCCAAAGAATGCAAAAATTCAGGCCAAAGTATACAGAATTAAATATTTCTGAAAATTTCTACGGTAAAGGAAATGTAAAAAAGAAAAGAATGACAATAGAAATAATCCTCAAATATTTTTACTTCCTCGCTACCTTTAACCAGTTGCGAGAAAATTATGAAAAAGATGCACAAAAAACTGCACATATTTGGTAGAAAAATGTTATTACAGGGACCTGGTTACGAAAACGTAGATAAATACAGTTGCTAAATTCATAAAAATACTACTGGTGCTAAACCAACACGTACTTTCTCGCCATAGCTAAAGTTACGCTATACGCCACAACCTCTCTCAGTTTTTTTGCAAAACTATTTTGAAATCGTAGAACATTTCATGCGAAAAATAATCAGAATGCAATAAAGTAAATTATTTTAAAGACAATAAATAATACGATACGGATAATGGTGGAAAACAAATAGATCAAAAAATATATAATAGTCATTATTAAACAATATGGTATTATAATAAGTCTACAAAGATATAAAATTATTAGCGGAACGCAGCCGCGATTATCGTGTTATCTGTGCACCATTAAGACAATGGATAACAACAATCAACAATGACCGCTCATCAATTCGTTTTCTAATGTAACACAATTTAAGTATGCAAATTAAAACAAAATAATATGAATATATGAAATAAATAATAATAATAAAATGAATTATGAACTAATATGCAAATTCTAACCTATATATTCTAACAAATTTCATTACTACAATCTTACAAAATTCATTTTTTTTCTTCGGTTTTCGTAAGAGAACAAGATTAATTTATGAACATTGTATATTTATTTAAGTTTACCTCTCTTAATGCATGTAGGAACTATATCTTTGTAATCAATTTAAATTGGGGATTGTGCTGGTTCAAGAAGGGTATGTACCCGAGCAACGCACATCTGTGACGTGGAATGGCGAGAACAACGCGATTCATGTACGACTATATAATTGTGGAATCGTATGGTTGTGCAATGGATAAATTGAAAACAAGAAGTATATATACTCTAAGATTCTCTGAAGAGGAATATATAATCAAAGAAGGCACAGAAAGCTCTCAGTATCATTACGAACATTAAACTAGTGGTGTTTCAGAATCGCACAGACGTTCCTGAGTTAGTTTTCTATTTCCATTGGTCTCGGCAGCTATACGGACGTGCAACATACTCTTGCCATCTGCCACCTATCACCAACCACGTCACATTTTTGTGAGAGTTTCTTAATTTTTCTGCATCCGAATAATACAACGAAAATATTATTTCAAAAATATTAAAGAACAGTACAACCTCATTCTAAATGGCAAATTTCTTTGAAATATTTTGAGTCATTTTTAAGAAAATTTAAGCCCTACTGTAAATTCGAAATTTGAACCTCTTTGAGTTTGCCAAAAACTTCATATGACGTCATTTCAAGCCCTTCCAGTCAGAAATGCAATAGGGTCCATAACTGGCCAGAAATGTGGTAACAAAGGCGCAAGAGATCTTTCAAAAATACATTTGTGTAATATTCGAGAACACAAAAGAATGCACCAAAATTAATTCTATGTTATCTTATACACTACAATTAGCACTGTTGGAAAAGTTTCTTAGGAAAGTTCGAAGAAAAAATTGGAGCCCTTTCAAGAGAGCGGCGTTTGAGCGTTTCTGGAAATGCGGAATTTTTAGCTTAGTTTCATGGAAAACTGATGAGTTTTCGGAAAAATTTATCTAAAATTATTTAAATCTCATATACCCATACATACATTAATATAAATAAATTTCCGCTAATGTAAATATTAACAAGTGAGAAACAAGTAAAAAAATACACTTTTTTAGTTTTTGAAAAAACAAAGGAATAGAGCAATACGGCGTTTATGTCATCTTATAGTGTGAACTTAACATTATTCCTAATAAAATTTTAAAGAAAAAAATTGGAGTCGTTTTTGGGGAAAAGCTTATTTTTATATTTTTTTAAATTGCAAATATTTAACGCAATGTTGATGGAAGACTATAAACATTTTCAAAAAAAGTACAAGATTTAATGAAAGAAGTCACTATGAAGGACACATTTTATTTGAGGAAATATCTCTATCTTCAATTTTGTAGTTGCAGGAAGAGGCCCGAAAATTTTTGAAACTTTTGAAAATTCAGAATGAAACCGAAAATCGTATCTATTCCATCTTTTGTAAGTGTATTTTACTCTTTTCTTACAAGATATTTAGAGAACAATTTGGAGCAGTTTTTGAGAAACTTTTTGAAAATGTCAGGGGGGCTTGATGTAAAGTACCCCCAAATTTTAAAGCATTTTCTTCAAAATCTCAAAGCTTTGACTCCAGACAAATTGAAAAGATTTTCGTTTAATTTGGAAAACATTCTACGAATGGTTTAGGCGCTAGCGGTTTGCACAGACGGACGGACAGACGGACGGACAGACGGACGTTTAAAGGAAAATCGGTATTCGGTTTCAGTATCAGGGGACCCGAAAACTCGTATTTCCGTGAAAAACTCAGTATATACGTATGTATAAAGGAAAGTTAAAACGACAGACATTTTAGTAACAAAATTTAAAAGCAGGAATCATAAATGAGCTATGGTAAGGGTATTAAAAAATAATTTGGTGATCTGATATTCACAAAAGAAAAAAGTTTAATTTCAATAATTATGCAGTTTTAAATAACGTTTACAACGCTCTGAACACACATAGTGAGATTTCGTATGCTGGTAAATGAGGAATATTTAGGAGTTTTGAATTATATTTTTCATTTATCAGGTTACTTATTTCAGATTACATAGCCAAAAATCCGCAAACGCCATTGCTGAAGTCAGACATTCTACCTCGCCACATTTTTACTTTCTCTCGTTTACGAAGGAACTTCTTAAGAAAAGAAAGTTATGTAACGAAAAAACTGCGTATTTTCGACAGAAAACTCTTACTACAGGGACCTAGTAACGAAAAAATAGATAAATTCTGTTGCTAAATTTAGAAAAAATTCCTTAACTCGTGGTGTAGCCAGAATTCATGTTTGGTGGGTCCTGGATACCGGAAAGTTCGTTGGCGGCAAAGCGTCTGTCCGTCTGTCTATACGTCTGTGAACAATGCTAGCGGCTAAACCATTCAGCCAATTTTTTCCAAAATTGGTATTCCCCAATCTATTAGACTGATGTCGCGGCACCTTGAATTTAAGATCGATGTTTTAATTTTGGGGCTACCTTACATGAAGCTCCTGGAACATTTTGAAATTAAAACAAAATGTTAATAAGGTTTTTAACTAAAATTAATGTAACTAAATTTACAATTGTCGGATAGTCTGAAACTAATTTTTTGAAAATTCAAAATTAGTTCGGCGTTTTCCCTAAACGAAAATTTTGAAGTCTAGCAAAAGTACCACGCGTTGCTGGGGTTATTTATTCGACAAGGAGAGGCATTCCATCTATTCCCGCCCTGCCGGAGAACTTACTTGTTCTATTGTATCCCCGCTCCGCCATGCCCAACCTCTCTCTGCCTTGCTCTCACTTGGAAATACCCTGTCTTCCTTACTCACTTTCTCACATAAAATGTTCATATTTTTTAACAGTTAATGTTCTCACCTCCCAACTTCACTCACTTCATAACTTAAAATAATAAAAAATCTAACCCAGAAAATAAAATTCATGTACTCATAATATTTTTGTGAAATTTTAAGTATTATTCTCATACTTTCGATCGGTTGCCACATTGTAAAACATATTCCTTTTCATTTTTTATGATCTAGCGTATTCATAAAGGAAAGTTTGAAATTGATCTTTGACCCCACAATGAAAATATAAATATAAAAGAGTGCTGTAAATTTAATACGAGTTTCAGCTTTAGAACCATTAATAAATAGTGCCTGACGTAAAAGTACCATTAATCACTTTGACAACTATAATATCTCCAAAACCCCGAGATCATACAGTGGATCTCGGCTTGTCCAAAGTTTTCTGTTATCTAAAAACTCCCTTGCTCTATTTTCAACAACCTTGAAAAACAGTATTCACACAGTCTGTCACAGACAGCCGTCGAGTCAACATCGCGCTGCGCTGCGTACAGTGACAGCACAGTGTTACGCAGTGAGCTTGTGACTTTCCTTAGTCTGCGTGTTAATTGTTAATTGGACAGTTTATTAATCAGCAAATACTACAGAGAAGTACAAAACCGTTATCTCTCCCTCCCCTACGGGGGGACAAGTTATCGGGAAATGACCTCGAATGAAGCATCGGCTGAAGGGAAGGCCTCTGACTTCATGAGCCAACCCGCCTCAGGTCAACCTTCAAGGCGCACAAACTGGAGTAATCTCGTACAAAATTCCATGTATCCGGACAAAGAGCAAGGTTTGATAATTGATGGGAAAGACTACAGTACATCTCTAGAAAGGTTCGTTCCAGGACCAAAATTGGACTATAGCTGTAACTATATGATGCGGCCAAGAAAACATCAGAGAATGTTAGATCATATCAATGAATACGGGTGCCAGACTTGACGTGTGGTTCTTTCCAAGACCAGCCCAACGATGAGCATTTTGTGTGAAGCAGAGTTTATTATCATTAGAAAACGTAGAAGAAACCTTAATTATGCGTGTATACGATTAAAGTGGCAGCGCAACAAAACTGAATCCAATAAATAAAAGTTGTCGAATATGGATACAAAGCATTATAAACATCTAGCTATAAAAAGGAAGCTGCCCAATATCCTAGCAATAAGAGCAATTC
>BOPP01000250.1:1280140-1327255 GCA_017312745.1 Gryllus bimaculatus
AACACTAAAGAAGATACAAGAGAAAATACCATCCCTAAAGATTACGACTGTACCTGACTATGCCCCCTATGGACAATACGAGACATCAACGTTATTGAATTTGCGAATATCCCTAACAAGTAGAATACTAATCATCGTAAAATTAGTGCTCAAATAAAAAATGAACTAGCAAAATGTGAGGGTTACAATACAATTTATACTGATGGCTCAAAGTTTCTAAACAATGTAGGTTGTGCAGTAATAGCTTCATGTGAGGTGATCACCAAAAAATTACCGGATGACTTCTCAGTGATATCCAGCGAATTATATGCCATAGCTGAAGCTCTTAAATTCATCACAAGGGCCAATCAAAAAAGATTTATGATAATAACAGACTTAAAAGTGCTGTATCTGCAATAATGAATCTATCCATTGATAATGTATTGGTCGAAGAAATAGTTGGAAAAATCAACCATTTGAACACTGAGGGTAAAGAAATAGCGTTGTGCTGGATACCCTCGCACGTTGGCATTGCAAAAAATGAATTGGCAGATAGAAAAGCTAAAGAAGCAGCGCGAAGTGAAGTTAGAAGTGATATACCAGTAAGCTATCAAGAATACCTCAAGAGTCAAGAACAAATTAGCTGACCTCGATAGTAAAGAATGGAACAACTTACAGGGTTGCAAATTAAGATCAGTTAGGAAACTTGAAGATGATAATCCAACGATCAGTTTCTGCAGAAATTATCAGGTTGTCTTAACAAGGTGTAGAATAGGACACACAAAATTTTCACACGGCTACTTATTGAACAGGACGGATGCTGCTAACAGTAGTGTGTGCAAGATCCCTCTTTCAGTAGAACTGTTTGTTTGCCCTGAATATGGAAATGCAAGAAACGAGTACAAACTAAGTTCTCTTAAAGATCTCAATACACACAATTTTTTGAAAATGTGGGCTTTTTGGGCCAATTTGTCGACAAAAATAATGACCGGTTCGAATTTACTGCGCTGCTTTGACGTAATTCTGGACATGGATGCTTCGCAAGTTAGAATTTGTATATTTCATATATTTTTGTTTGTTTCTTACATTCAACATTTTGTCATACATTTACACATTAATCTTTTAGTGATTAGTTAAAACCCATTTGAAATAGTGCTAGCTTTCAGGGAATATCAGATTGGAATGTTACTATGATTCGGGAGCTAATTTTTGTGAATTACAGCTTATTGTTGGGAAGTGATTAACCTCTATGAAAACAGTTATGATTGTCATATTTGTGTTGATATTTGCTTGAAAATATTTGGTTTTTGCATCAAATGTACGATTTGAGTAGTACGTAATGAGTAGAGTTGGACAGTATTAAAAAACGTGTATATGAAGTACGTATTTTAAATGCATTCACATGTACATCCACGCTAGTAAACTCACAATTATCGTTTGTAGGTTTTTCACATTCGCCAACTAGGGGTTTATTGCTAGATGATTTGTTTGAAAAAAATCAGTCGTTTTAAATGAAATTCCATTGCTTTGCATCAGACAAATTTTTGATATTTTATATTTGAAAATGTTTATAAATACGGTTAGAGTACATTACAATATTCATTGTTCTGAAATTTGTATGACAATTACAAATTTACTGGAACTGACAATATATTGCTGTAATTAAAAATTATAATTCAAAATTATTATATATTTACCGTATTTTGAGGTACTTCCTGGAATTAATTCTTAAATTTTGAAAAATTGTTAACTTAAAAGCTCTTAAAAATAATAAGCCACTACTCCGAAGGCAGACATTCGCGCTTTTTTTTAAGGATCAGGGCGGTAACACGCAAGTCAACAACACTGTGCGCTTCATTCAAATCGAGCGACAAATTCTTACATTTCCCTCGTGAACTAGGGGCAATTGAGCAATTGAAAGATCTTCTTTTCTACAAAATCTTACCTTTGATATTAACCAAATTTTCAGCAAATCTGAAATTTGATGAATATAATGCAAACATAGATTTTGATAGATAAAAATTATAATGTATAAAACGTTTTGAATTTTTGCAACTTCCGAAAAATCAGGGATTTCAACAAAAATGAGAACTGCACCATTTGCATAAATTTTTTCATACTTTTGTACAATACAATTTAATCGAAAACGGTGCAATTTTTTGTTTTGATAATGCCCCAAGTGCTTCGTGTAAAGGAAAAATAATAGCTTAAATTTCAAATAATTAAACTTTCATTTTTATAATTTATTTAAAATTTTATATTTATATAAAAAATTTACATACATACATACATACATACATATATATGTGTATATATATATATACATATATACATATATACATATATATACATATATATATACATATATATATACATATATATATATACATACATACATATATATACATATATACATAATATATGGACTTTGAACTAATACTCGTAACAAGCTTTTATTATCTGAGGTAGTAGGATCTTTGAGGTGTGAGAAAGGATAACAATTCTTAGAAGTTAGGACTCAGTGAAATTGAAGCACCCTGAGATAATAAATTTGTGATGCTTCAAGCACTGTGCACGGTCGCTACCAGATAATTAAACCAGCAAACGTTTTTAAATTATGAATATGAAGTTTCCTCTACTTTAAAAAAAATTCAAATCAAATTAACACATCAAGAAATGTTTTACACAAAGATTCTAAACATTAAAGCAATTAACATATGAACCAACAATTTCCTGCAATTACCGTGTTCTAATATTTGCAATACGTACACAACTGTTTTTTTCAATGAATCATTTCGGAATGATACGTGTTAAGCTGTTTGTTCGCTATACATTTTAGTATGTCTCGTGCACATATATTCATCACGATAAATGTTTTTTTTAAATTTTATTTTTAAAGTAATATTTTTTGCATTGTATGTGTATATTAACAGACTAGAAAAATCTCTCTCTAATAATGTCTTCTGTGCACACTGGTTAGTTAGTGAACCCATCCCAGTACACCACTTTCTATTTTGTATCCAAAAGTCACGCGCGTTCAAAATACTAAAAGAATCCTAAATTCAAGTTTTGAAATAAATTACTCTGAAAAACGTTCTAGTCATGAATGGGTTTTAGGTTTTTACGTAATAAAGGAGCCCCAAAGCAGAATTTTATAAGATTTATATCCCAAGGAGCTTGATTCGAAAGAATTTGGGTATGTTCACGAAGTCCGCATTGCTTTGTACGGTCGGAGATCCCAGATTCCGTTCCACTAATGGAGAATTATAGTTGTTGACAGAATAAATAGATAAGAATTATACGGCATTGATCGTGTGAGAACTTTTGATATTGACTAGTCTTATGATTCATTGCCACGGCTTCCTTTAAAGTCTGCGTGAAATAGTTTTTTATCATTATTTGTTTCTTTTTTTTCCTTACAACCTTGCATACATATTAAGATATTTGGTGAACTACCATTCTTCCCCTTAGAGTAGTGTTCATAACACGGATCACGGAGGTTAAACTAATATTCACTACTGCGAATACACCTGTACTAGTTCTCTGAGAATAATCACACTGGTGACTTTTGGCGAAAAACCTCCACTCATCGACTTTCAATAACAAACCAAGATGAATATATGTGTATATATCCGAGTAGAAGCCCCCTACCAGTGACTGAAGCTAGCTTTCCATACCTAGGTCCTAATCTCGGAGCTCGGGACAAAAATGGGGGAAAATATCGCACTCACAGTCATGCCCCATTTCGTGTAACTGGCTGACAAATTAAACACTTCTCGCAGGATTACAATGGCAAATAAATGGACAAACAGATGGGTTACGCCGAGCTTACCACAGGTCTCCCGAGCCCATGACCGTCAGGTTGGGTGGCTGTGGCACGGACATAGTCTGAGGTTCTAGAATCCGAGTGAACACATACATTGGTGGTCGGAGTGCCAATCCATGTCGGGAATTTGGCAATTTGGTTTTATCACGTACAGCTGCATACAAATATTATCAGCGTTCAGCTGGTTCCAGTTTTCCCGTATACGAACGTATATACGGAGTAATAATGTTGATACGCACATTTTCAGAAATCTGCACACAATTATATTTGTGAGTTAAAGTTCTTAAAATGACTTCAAATGAAGTGTTTCGAAAACCCAAATATTTTCTGGTAAAAATCGCTTCAAATTTCGAATTTACAGTAACGCTTATCCGCTACTTTCTTGAAAACAACTCCAAATGTTTGGAAGAAAATTGCCATTTAGAACGAGATTTTACTGTTATTTAATATTCTTAAAATATTTTCGTTCTACTATTAGGAAACCAAAAATTAAGAAACTTTAAAAAATATACTTTGGGTGGAGATAGATGGCAGCTGGCAAGAGTATGTGGGAAGTCCGAGTCGCTAACCGAGACCAAAGGAAATAGAAAACAAATTCGGGAAAGTCTGTGCGAGTCTGTAGCACCACTAGTTTAATATTCTAGTAACTAACAAGATTTGAAACGCAACCATTATAATTCCCTTCAGACTGTTTCTCAATTTAATTCAGTTCCTTTTCATATTTTGTAGACGTATCTTCTTTGTAAATAAAGGAAATATTAGTAATGTCTCAGAACAAGAAATTTCGTATCTTTACACAAGAAATTATATTACACAGCAAGATCAATATTTATTTTTCAAATAAAAAATATCGGATAATTGAGACAACTTGAGAGGACTCGCATCTATTTTATACCAATGTGACTGTTAAATATTAAATTCATTGTATGGATTGTATGTTATCCTTAAGAAAACAGAAAGAATAGATTTCTGTCTTCCAATTGAACCTACTTTGGGCTAAACTGGTTGCACTCTAGCCGTCTTACTTTAGGGTAAAGTATGGCTATATACCTGAGAACAGAGAATAGTTTTTAATTCACGACAGCTCAGTGACTAATCGCGTCAATTTTAATAAATCCGTGTAATACAAGTTTGTGGCATTCCAAGTGAACTTCCATCCTTTGAAATAAAATGTCCAAGAGTCAGATGAGTTGATGCAATTTCTCTCTTTAAAACAAATGTGTCAACAAATATTGAAATGCAATGATGGTGCTCAATTCATAAAAAGAATCATATAGGACCAAATTATGAGAATATTATGTATGTTTTATTGTTTTATTCCAGAACTGACATTGCAAAAAAGTGTCAGTGACACTAATGATGATCACATGCCTGCTCGTAGAGAATATGCCCGTGGCCGCTGCCCCTGTATAGAGCCGTGACGCTCCGCACGTATTTCTCGGCCCAGCACCGTGCGCCCAGTGCCACGCACAGATATATAGAAACTGAAGACTACCAGGTACATGTAGCTCAGGAACGTAAGTCTCAGGAACGTGGCTTGCAGATGCCATAATAGAAATGGCGCTGCATCTGGTGGAATGATGAATATATCCAAGAGTGTACTGAACCATGACAGTGCTGCAACCATCAACCAAAAGACGCACAGTTCAAAACGACTTTCATAGAGACCCAGTAGTAGTATCGTGTTAGCGCAGACCATAGACAGAGCTTCAGCAATAAAGATTGATGAGCCAAATTTATATGGAGTCTTGTCTGGCACATCGATGAAAGCTAGGCATAATTCCGATAAAAACATTGTCAGTGATGCCGTAAACGATATCCATCCCATCATTACACAACCAGTTCTTAATGATAATAAACCAAATAAGCAAGATTCCACCAGACACATGATGGCCGTGCTTTTCCCTCGAAGATCGATGAATATTTACAGCATCCTCTCCTCTTTTCAGCGTTGTCTTCTTTTGTCGTCTGAATGTTGAGCAAGTAATGGTCATTTTAGAAGGCACCTTGTGGTCGTGATCCAATATTGCAATAAGCCAAGATTCGGGAACATCGTAGTCCTGCCTCGACTACGCTTCGCGGGTTCCCGGGTCGACAAAAGACCAGCAACTATGACAACGAACAGTAGAATACCGTTGCTCATTATTATAAATTTCATATTATTGAGCGTGTCTGATATTAAAAAGAAACCGATCATGTAGTAGCCATTTTCTAGCCTGGCAGACCACCTTCATTGGAACTTCGGTTCAGTGGTTTCGTCATAAACACTGGGATCCATCTATAATGAATAATATTTACCCTAAAAGCGTTAGCTATCTATTCATGTTTACACTTACACAACGCACTTGAACCAATGTTGATTTTTAACAAATAATAATCGCTGTTGATGGTAATTTTTAATGGAGATTTTGATGAACCAAGAAGCCATAATCACTACAGCCATGAACGCTTAAAATCATTCTAGAATGTTAATTTTGTGCAGTTTAATTTTTTATTTGTACTCGGTTTTGAATACAGGGATTAGGAGAATAGTTACAAAGATCTCGAGGTGAAATTTCTTATTGTTACAGAATTTTAATGCAATAATTATAATATTAAAAGGGCTAGTACTTATAGAAATCATACTTGAAGATAAAGTTCGTAGTGGGTTTGGATATGATGTGGTATTCGATAATTATTAGTAAAGGTCCCAATGACATTAACTCCAAAGTTTTGTATAATTATTGAATATTTGTACATAATAATATACACGTGAATTTAAATCAGTATCGAGACATACCTTGTTTCAGAATTATTATCCCTTCTTTATGGCACCAAGTATTACGGATTGAAGACGTCAAAATTAAATTGGCGCCATCTTGTAGTGTTCTGTGCAGTGCTGTACCTTAAAATGGCGCCGATTTAATTTCTACGCGTTTAATCCATGATACTTGGTCCCACTAAAAATTGAATAAGATCTCTGAAACGTGTCATGATTGGATAATAATGAGTATTGAAAATAATAAATATTATAAAACCATTATGGTTGTATTTCCTGGATTCTTACAAATCATTATTGAAAATAATTATCATAAAGTACTGAAACAGTGATATAAGGAAATATTTAAGAAATGCAGTCGAAACCATAAGAATGTGAAGGTACTTGGTATTTGTGATGACTTAGAAAGATCAATGCGCATGGCTTTTCAATTAGTGAAAAATGGATAGTTTTGAACGTAATTTATTTCCGCAAAATGTGTAGAACTCTATTTATTATAACTCTAATCTTCATATTAACAAAATTATGGAATATACTTTAAAATTCGAAAAACGCTTGAAGAAAAATATGAATTAATTAGTTAATAACGTAAATTATACTTCCACAATAAAGTTTGAAATAAGAATACAGAATATGACAACTGACAATGACAAAGTTAACATTACTAAAAGATTAAATATGCAAGTTATGTCTAAATTATGCTTTGTGTAAAACAATAATACTACATTTTCTATCTAATTCATAGATTTTGGAGAATGCGAAAGTAATGAGGCATAGTTAATAGCGCTCTTGTGACTGAATGGCACAAAGAAAACTCCAAGCATCAACAGCACTTTAAACGGAATACATTAGAGTAGCAGATCATTATACACGAGTAACAAAGTACATACCTACATTCATATATACTTACATGCTACATATATACACACAATATACACACCTACATTCATACAGAAAGTACACCCCCCCCCAAAGTATTGTGTGTGTGTATGTATGTATATGTGTGTGTGTGTGTGTGTGTGTGTGAGAGAGAGAGAGAGAGAGAGAGAGAGAGAGAGAGAGAGAGAGAGATAGTATATAAAATAGATACACATACTAATACACACGCATAAACTGTGACGTTTAGCCTACAATTGCAACATTTTTCATGTCGCCAAGAAGAACAACTCACACTGCACATTATTCACACATCTCGCGCCGTCACTCCGTGAAATTCCGGCACCAAGATTGGATGTAGGTTACTAAAGCGCGCGCGCGCCCGCCCACCCTCCAGCCAGCCGCCGGGGAAGAGAATCAATGGCGTCCTTCGCCCGCGTTGCGGGCTTCGCGCCGCCGCCGCCGCCGCCGCCGCCGCCCCCGCCCCCGCCGCCCAGCGACCGGCGCGCCGGCTTGCGCCGCAGTGGGTCGCGGGCAGCCAGCCCGCCTAACACGCGCAGCGCGGCTGGTGCGCGACGTGGCGCCGCGCGACCGCCCCTGCCACTCGCTGCTGCCCGCGCCCCCGCCCCGCCCGGCGCCGTCCTGGCCCCCGCGCACAGAGCGACTCCGCTCCCGCGCCAGTGCCCGCGCGGGGCTGGACCAATGTGGCCGCTGCTGCCGCCGCCGGGGCGCTGCCGCCGCCGCCACCCAGCCGTCTGCGCATCTCGCTGCGCGGACCAACCCCCGCCCCGCCGCCGGCCACCCCCGCTCGACGCCACCGGCCTTCGCCGCACGCGGGACATCCCTTCGGCCGGTCACGTGACTCCCCGTGGTGTGCGTGAGTGAGTGAGTGAGTGAGTGAGTGAGTGCGTCGCGCCGACGCACCCCCCGTCGGAGTGGAGAGCAACGCACCGCCGCCGCCGCCGCCGCCGAGCTCCCCTGCTTCACCACGCGCGAACTCACTTCGACTGCTTGTCGAGGTCGCGTCGGTGGTTGCTCGACAGTCCCACTATCCGACTACTCCCGCGATGTACAGGTACGTTTGTTGTAATGTTACCGCTTCGAGGGACGTGCGTAACGGAAAAAAATATACTCTATCAAGCTGGAAAGATTTTTGAATGAAATTTCAGAATGAAGCCCAGGAAATGGTTGTACGCAGGCTCTCACATTACATAGATGTTTCACCACACAGTTTTTGTTCATGCACTACCAGTATTAATATATTATATTAATATTAATAACACAAAATATTTCAGTGTCTGTTTATTAACGTCATAAAACCAACACCAAATAATAAACAATATAACAGACGTTAATATATTCATTTAAATATTCGTTTTTTATATTATATTTCTTAAAATATTTGCTGAATGAACAACGGTTCGTTAGTATTCTTTAAGAAATATTACATCTATACTGTAATTTATGACCTCAAAATCTTCCGGCATAACATTAAAAACGGATGACAGCTTGATATCTGAAGGTCTATACAATAAATTACAAGATAGTACGCAATGCTAATTCACATCCACACTATTCTTTGAACAAATTTAATTATCCACAATACCTATTCTCAATAGAAAATCGCTCGAAACACTTGCGAATGTACTACATCTGCGTGCAGTGCCTCCGATTTCTAATCTGCTGTTTTTGTAAATTTAAAGTGATGTTCCACGTACAAATGAACAGTATTCACACAATGTAAATTTTAACAAAGTCTCTCGTCAATGATTGAAATAAAATCACTCACTTTCATAGATTAATATGCTTTCTTCATACGGTAATTTGGATTAATTATAGAAGAATAAAACCACATAAGAATTTTAATTAATAAATTATAAATATGCAAAATTTTCTGCTATTTTTCACATTACTTTTTAAATATAACTTTCTTCGACATTTTACAATTTATGATAATTGGAGAGTATAGTGGGAGAATTATTTTTTCTTAAAAACGTAGTACTATTTTCTATTTATTGACAAATAGCTTGTATGACAGTCAGCCTATGCTACTGAAATGTTTGCGCATTAATTAATCAATACCATTCCATTTAATAATGAATACATTAATTTTTGCAAAAGACAGATTTCTGCTCTCAGAAATATTTCTTATTTAAAGAATGTTTTCAACATTGATTGACTCCAAATATTGATTTTTGAGTCAAGGTGAATGATAAATCGAACCAACTTCACAGAGTAATGAGAACTTTGAAAACAGTTGCCGTAGCAACGTTTCACATCTTTAAAGTCTCTGGTCGATAAGAGTTCGTTTGTTGGTAGACCATCTCACACTATTGATTCTGCTACCAAGTCTATTGTGATGACCGACAGCTATAAGGAATGTATCTTGAGGAACTCAGGCACATAGGAGTATTTCTATCAAGACAACTGGAAATATGTATTTTGAAGAGTTCTGTTGTCAATTGAAGTCTTAATTTGAAATTTCAATGGCATATTCTTTTTATTATATTACTTCTAACAGCCAGTCCAAACTTGCACAACATTTATAGCGACATCCTATTTACACAGTAACTGAACTTACGCAACGCACTGTAAACGCTTGAAGACAACTAATTACAAATGAAATGAACCGCTCGGAAGCCACCCACAGCGCAGCGCACGACGAGAAGAAACGAGGAGCGATGAACCTCGATGCATTCTGAAGAATTGCTTCTTCACATATTCCAACGTCAAAGGGGACGACCCAAATTATATAGTCCTTACATAATGTAATATTTCCATTCCACTTTCTTAAAACATGTGAAGATGCTGCGCAACTACTGATCACTCACAATTTATAAAATATAATAAATACTGCTAAATAAAATTCTTTTTGATCTCATGCAATTACGCTTGTAATCTCAGACAATTTACGTTCTTAGTTCAGTCAAAAAGTGAAATAAAAACGTTCCCGAAACGAAGAGAATAAATGACAAACTGCAAAGTAAAAGTAATGTAATAAAATAACCGCAATGCAGCTACAACAGTACATAGTTTCTCACTTATTTGATACTCTTTCAACGAAAAAGGAAGCTTGTCCATATTTAGAAGCGTATCTTTATACAAGAAAAACATTGGGCATTTTTTAGGTTTTTAGAAAATCCTATTTCACGCAAAATTACTCGAAAACCATTCACAATTGCAAAAACATTGTTCCTGATCTTATTTCAAGGTCTATCATAGAAGAACAGATTTTATAAAGGAAAACATCTCTAACTTCAGTATTGGAGTTGTAGAAAGATGCCGAAAAAATGTTCAACTTTTGCACTTTTCAATTATGAAGAGTGTGCAACACTAATGCGTGTTTCGCAGCTCTTTGCTCTTCCGAGGGAAAGTGCACCAAACATTGGAGCTATTTTTTGAGAAAAGTTTGAAAACATTAAGGCTTTCACTAAGTACCCTCAAAATCTAAATATACTTTTCAAATTCAGTCAGATCTGTAGGGGTAAATCTTTGCTTGACACATCGCCTTGAAAGACGCACGAACGTGGATTCTGAGGAGTTGGTTTTTACTACTTAGCTAAGTAAGTAGCAGGGGACGAACTAAAAAGAAATCTTTTTTCAAGGAATGTAATTCCAGCCGCAGAGCCGCTAGAGCGTCGTACGAAGTCTTGTGTTCCCCGCACGTGAGGGAGCGGTCGATGCCCAGAGAAACACGTGCGTGCCGTGAGGAGAGAAATCTCACTCACGCACTTTTTTCCGCCATCGATCGGATTCGGGGGCGGTCAGCGCGCGCGGCCCACTTTGCTGCTCCCGACTCAGGATGCTCAGACGACTGACAAACGGGTCACACGGCGTGGAAAAAGTGGTGCGATCTGCGTGATTTATTGTCCTTGCTGATACTTCTCGCTCCTTTTTCTGTGAAGCCAGGACAACCAGGAAAAAGAGGGAAATATTCTTGAATTTGTCTTATTTTTTCAACCTCAGGGGTTATTCGCATTCATTCATATGGTATTTTCCCCTGCAATTAGGCAACTATTTATGCACAGGTGTTGGGCAGGACGTGATCAGATACAGAGAAGAATATTTTGTGTACCTGCCGAACATCTTTGCTCACTGAGTTGTCTAAAAATCAAGGTATTCATATACTTAACTCCATCATACGCAATTTCCCAATATAAGTTCATTGAAAAAAGGCATCTTCGACCCTTCTACTTGCCCAACATGTTTGTAAAATTTATTCTTAGACGCCTTTGTATACGTTTTTATGTATATAATGTTTTTAAACATTTATATCTATTTATAATTATTCTTCGATAGTTACCCATGTATTTTAAAATGTATCTAATGTGAACATTAAAAATCCACAAATATGGGGGAAGCGAAGCCCATCACCCAAATCCCCGACGTTACGACTCCAGTTTCAGCAAAACCTTTTAATTTTACTCACTTCGCGACGTGTTTGAGCCTCTCCAGCATAAATCCACGATCCGCGCGCGACTGGTGTCACAAAGTACCAAACGCGTCGCCAATGTTCGAGGGTGCGGTTGTGTTTTTGAGTTCCAATGCCAGCGGATGCGTTGTCAGCGACGCGATGTGTATGTTTTCTTGTGGAGTGATTTTCTCTCAATCCAAACTGGTGATGTGGTGTATCATTTAGGATGTCTGTCAGAATGCGCTCCTGCGATTTGATAAAATTGCATCTTTTAGTGAAAACTCCTGACACCCACAAGTTCCCCAGACACTCCTAATTGAAACTTTGCTTTATATTTGTACTATACAGACGCTGGCAAATCATATTCCGTCGTGGAATACTCGTATATGCAACTAATAGTTCATAAGTTTCCACTTACTATTTTATGATTTATACATACGTATTAATTTTTTTAAATGTCATAAACTTCCGTTCTACTTAGGGCAGAACAATATCTGGTTGGACCTGCAGTTTAACACTGCACCCTGCTAGTGACTAGCGTCCTAGAAACTGTTCAATAACGAACATTGGTTTCACTTAACCCGAAAGCAGTCATCTATCAACCCATATTAAGGAAAATTGATTGCTGTCATTTTATCAACCAAATACTTTTTGTGATCGCCAATTGCTCTTCATTATAACAGTTCTTTATTTCTTATCTCGCTCTCAAACACACTGCTCTCTAGCAATTCGGTTCAAATAAAAGATCCCTTTCTCTTCGAAAAGTCAAGTGTCCTTGCATTTAGTACATTGTTGCCATGGAAAACTTGGACTTCACATATTGGTGTTTGAATATAAGATGAATAATCAATTTATAAAATAAAAATACTAGTTCCATGTTTACAAGAGGTGCGTTTGCGACTACGAAACTAAGGGCTACAAGTGAGGTTCCCTTTCCTGAACTTCAAACTCTCTAAATTCACACTCGACAAGATCAACACGTTCATGCACACTTTGTTAGCAGTGACATGGTGTGATAAAAACAAATGGGCGGCACGACGAAGGTAAATGGGCGACCAAAAATAGTTACCTCCACATGTGTAATTATAAGGGCTGTTCCCCAATATTTTCAGTTTTGTTGAATTCTCCTAATTGTGCAATATATAAATTCGTATAAATGAAAAATACACAGCCATGTCGAAGTGCATGCAGAGCACGAATAATAATTTTAAACAAGAGGAAATCTATAAAAGGAGAACGATATAATAAAACAATACGAAAGAGTTTTCAATAGCACTTCCTTACCCACTGCGTGTTTAAAAGTGTGCATTACAATTCAAACAACTTAGTGGTTATAAAGAAGATATTAATCTGGTAATTGACCTCTCAAACCAAAGAAAAAAATACGACTCCAAGATTTGTGTTCAACTGCGTAATTGTCGATTTACTTATGTGATCTTATTATCTTCGTAAATATAACCCGTTTGTAACTGAACAACTATTTTTTTTATTATGATCCTTTCAAATATTGTTCATTACAATTATTTAGCATGATACTTACTACTCAACATAGCTATCAAACGTACAATCATACTATTATACGTTAAACAGTACCCTCCGGGACAGCGACAACTTCTCCTTATAACGATAGGAAATATTTGTTATTCTCCAGCATCCCAATATAAACTATCCGGTCAAATAAGCAAAGAAAGTATGAAATATTTGGCAGTTTTATGAGAAACTAGGGCACACACACGTAAGTGTTTAACTTTATTTTTACAGAAATTATGCGTCCAAGGGGCCTTAAAATCACGTTTTCGTTCGCAATTCAAAGTTGTGATCCAGTAAAAAGACACTATTGTTCCTTCCAAAACAATGTTTTACACTTCTATGTAAGGACTTGGAGCTGGACGAAGAGAGGAAACGCGCCCAGTCGGGAGCTGGTTACGGCTTCTCGGCTGTCCGTGTGACGCAGAGACCAAAGCTTACGTGTACATTAAGTTTTTGGTATTGCATCTCCCGATTGTAGGAAAATGTTTACCTCATGATCTTATTCCAGCTTGTGACCTTGAAGTGCCGCTATGTTTAAAAGAAAAAATGGGATGTGTAGATTATTCTCAAGGGCTTAGCTAGTATAAACAATGTAATATTCTTTGCACGAATTTCTACATTCAATTCCAAAAGTAAATAGTATCAATTGATGTCAATCGCAAACCAAAATGCAAGATAAATTTCAGAGAAATTAAATGTAGCAATTTGACAAGATAATTAGATAAAAACACAATGCATCCTATTTCATAGTGATTTTCTTATGGTTGATTTGTCTTTCATAGTAAACCAACGCTTAGTTCCCGTAACAAACGCTTTTGTCCACTGAATGCGAACATTTCCATTTCCTTGCAGGCGTTAGTCCCGCTCTATTCAGTAGAGCTTCACTGCGAGCAATGTAGGGCTTCCAGCGCCGCTGAAAGACGATCTGCTGCTGTTCCGACGCACGATAGCGTATCGTCGCCGAGTTCCGCCAGCAGTGAGCGCCGTTGCAAGCTCTGCGGAGGCCGAGATGTGGCAGGCTCTCCTTCGACCAACGAAAGCGTAGTGCGTGCTTTCGCTGCGTTTACAGTGCATTCGCTTATGTGAAAAACTGAAGTTTCTAGCTATAATGATTCGAAAATATGTTTCTGAAAATTAATATCATGATAAGAAGGCTATTTTGTTCTTTACGAGAAATATACATTTTAAATGGCTACTAGCTTAAAGTGTGTTGTGATATATTTAATAACTTATAGTGAACCTTATGATACAATCGCGAAAGTTATGAAACATTTTCCCCCGTTTTTGTATGTTTCAAAAACCCATTATTTTGTTTCAAGAGTAAGAAAATTATTAATGAAGTGAACATCCATTTTTATAAAATAAGGTAAGTTATTAAACGATGGCTTTAATCATTCTTAAAACGTTTAGTGGATTTAATGATGTGGATCTTTCTTAAATTATTGTAGATTTTAAATCACTAAGAACAAATATAGTAATTTCAAAATGGGTTTTAAAACTTTGATTAAATGTGAATTTAGAAGGTTACATGAGATTATATCGGTGACAACGTCGTATTTCATAGTAATTCACTAGAAGTTATTTTTCTGTACTGCTTACGCCATACAGAGGAAGTTATGTATTGCTGAGGGAAAAAACAGCGAATTTCCGACACAAAATATCTTATTGTCAAGACGAGGTAACAAAAAAGTGGATAAATCCTGTTGCTAAATATAGAAACAATCTTCTAACACGTCGTGCACCCAGAATCTGTATTCTGTGGGTCCTTGATACCGAAAAATTGATTGACGGTAAAATGTCTTCCGTGTCTCTGAACAACACTAGCGGGTAAACCGTTCGACCGATTATCTCCAAAATTGATATTCGCCATTCGATTGACAGGTGGCGCGGGCTCTTGAATTCTCAACCGATACTTTAATTTTAAGGGGGGTTGAACGTAGAACCCCTACGTCATATTTAAAATGTTCAAAAATTCGCATAATTTTTTATTACATTTTTTGTTGAATAGTACGTTTAAGAGGATGGAGCAGGTCACATTTTCTTTGCAAAACCTGATTTTTCAAAAATTGCAAATATACAAAACATTTTTGTCAGTTGGCGTACAAGTCGCTTAAAATTTCTTATTTTTTCAAACATTGCAAAAATAACAATTTTTTCGGGTCCTTGTTCAAGGACAATTGCTAGATAAATGTTTTCCTTATTGATATGTGTTCATCACAAACTGATCTTTTT
Source organism: Gryllus bimaculatus (assembly GCA_017312745.1). NCBI lineage: Eukaryota > Metazoa > Arthropoda > Insecta > Orthoptera > Gryllidae > Gryllus > Gryllus bimaculatus. Next base: position 1,295,756 of record BOPP01000250.1, read on the forward strand.
AATAATGTCACGTGCAACTTTTCTAAAGTACCGTATTTTTAGGTAATTTGGTGTCAATCATAGTCGCCTGATGCAAATTTGCCACTCTTCACGAACATAATTTGAGAGGCCGTTATTTATTTTATCAATCCCTTCTCATTGTTTAACTAAAGATTAGTTAACTTCAAATTACAAATCCTAGATCATTAGGCTCAAGAACTTATACGTATATTAAGTTGCAATATATATGCATTCTTTATCCTTACAAATATTGCTATGAAGTACTGCTTTCTCATTTGCTTGAAGAGTGAACAATCAAAGTTAATAATATGGAATATTTATTGATTTGATCGTTTCATTCAGGGGCTAGAGACAATTCTAATCTTGATCGTGCAAGGCTCATCAAGATTCATCTACAGCTCCGCGCGCGGTTGACGAGCAGTCGTTCGGATTCTTCTGATTATCAGAGATTGACATGGATCCGTTACGAAGCTTTATATTTTGCTTATTTAATGTAAAATCTGATAGAAACTGTGTGGGACGTAGAGGTATGAATTGACGGGAGATATGTATTCTGTGAACGCTGTCTTCAGTTCCTTTACCCTAACCCATATACTATCGGGATGAGCGTATACAAGCATTTGTTCTTCGAGTCGCAAGTTAATTGATTTAGATTTATTTCGTCAAAAAACGTTAAACTATATGTGACGTATGGGGTAGAATACCTGCGCATGTGTTCTTGAGTTCCAAAATCCCTTATTTTAATTAACATTTCCAATTCAATTATTAATATTTGAAAGATTAGTAAATAAAAATGAAATTTAAAAATCGCGAGGTTAGCAAAATTTGAAAAGCTAGACAATTTTGTTCCCGATTTATAGAAACTCTTATTTGCAACGGTAAGCTAAGCGGATTTGATTTTTATGTTAAGCTAACAAATAGTAACTCCGTCTCCGCTCTACGTCAAGAACTACAAGCGAAAGGAGAGTTCAACAAAACGTGCGCATAGTGAAGCTCCATTTACGTCCAGAAGCAAAACAAGGGGACATATTAGCATTTGCTCAAGGTATGAGGGAAACTGAACAAAACCCTGATCGTGATGGAGGTCATTAACCCGGAAGCTGAAGTACATTATTTGTTACAAGCATATTAAGTGTTTTTTAAATTATAGAATACAAATGTAAACCAATTCGTGTATAAACCAATATATATATATATATATATATATATATATATATATATATATATATATATATATATATATAATTGTTTTGTTAAATAAACATTATTTTTCTTTTCGATGATCAGTATAGTCTCTAATTGAATAGAAGCAGTTATGCAACCGGAAAGATTTTACTTTTAACTTAAATTTGTGTACTGAATTTAATTGTTTAATGTCATCTGTCAATGTGTTGTAGAGTATCGTACATGTATAGTATGTGGATTTCTGATAATGATCTATTGGCACTTGATGAACGTGATTTTTACGGCGTGTGTTGTAATTATAAATATTAGTATTGCACGAAAATGTGTTACCACCGTTAAGTAAGTCACTTTTGACAGATATTACAGATTCGCAAATAAACAGGCAAGGCAATGGCAAGATTCCAAGTTCAATGAAAAGAAATTAGCGCAATTGAAATTGAAATTACCCCATTAGGTTTTCTATCTTAAAAATACTATTTAAAACTACCACGAAAAATTGGAACTAGTAATGCTACAGAATGGCATAGACTTTCCCGAATTAGTTTTCTATTTCCTTTGGTCTCGGCTATTATTCTGACTTGCCACGTATCCTTGCCTGCTGCCCAAAGTACTTTTTTTGGAAAAGTTCTTCCTTTTCGGTTTCATATTAGTAGAATGAAAATATTATTTTAAAAATATTAAGAAACAGTGAAACTTCGTTTTAAATGGCACTTTTCATTGAAACACTTGGAGACATTTTTCAGGAAACGGCGTTTAAGCGCTACTGTAAATGCGAAATTTGAACCTCTTTTCACAGAGATGTACTGAGTTTGAGAAAATCGTTACATACAGTAATTGCAAGCACTTTCAGTGACAAAAACAATCGTATTTAAAATTTGCTGGAAATCTGCATATCAAAGGCATTAGAAATATTTTAAAAAAATACATTTGTGTAATTTTGTAAAAAAACAAAATTATGCAGCAAAATTCATTCTATGTCACCTTAAGCAGAAAACGGTTGTTTGAAGTCTGTTCTGCAATACTAGTAGTAGATTTCTTAAAAATGCCGTGAACACCTTTGTCAAAATATGAGCATTTTTTTCATAATTTTGGGAGTCACATTTCTTAAAATAAAGTAATATTTGTTTCTAAAACGATTCAAAATGTTTCATTAAACAGTTTAAGCATATACTGCAACTGCTAAGAATAACATCGTTTATGTGTTATTTCGATAAAACAATATTTGCCTCAAGAACTACATATTTTTACATGTTTCTCACGACAATAATATTTACAAAATATTATATTATTAATTTATATAATACTTACATATCATAATTTAATGGTTTTGTGAGCGCAAGTGCCTCAAATGAATGAGCTAAAACCAGTATGGTGTTGGTGACATTTTATAAATTTTGAGAAATATGTTTAAATCAATATCACAGTAAAGTCGTGGTGCTTTGTTTCATCATTAAAACCACAAAAATACATTGCCACTGAAATATAGCCTAAAATATTTTTTCTCAGAATTAATAAAATGTCACTTACACCGTACTGGTTTTCATCGATTCAAATGACCTTTTTTCAAGAGTTTCGAAATCTCAAAAGTTTCTTTGAGCTAATGAACTCAAAGCTGCACGTATTCAGAAACATTATAAGGATTTTTTTCAAATCTGCTATCGGAAAATATATAAATATTTTCTACATTTACTATAAAAGTACTTTTGGGAAAATTGGTCATTAATGCTTTCGAAGATAAAATTTTATTTCCTTTAGTTAGAAACACTTCCATATACTGTTGCTACTAGTGTCTCCTTGTGCATTTTCCTTAGGAGGAGAACCAAAAGCAATGGTATAAAGTACTTTAAATGAAACATACAAGAAAGTAGAGCGTAACCAGAGTCAGTATTTAATTCGCTGTCGCGGTGTCCATGGCAAAGGTGCCGACGTTTCGGTCGCCATTCAGGCATTACGCCCTGAGGAAGGTCGCAGAATGGCGACCGAAACGTCGGCACCTTTGCTATGGACGCGGCGTCACCCGGGCAGCCAATTAAATACAAGAAATTAGGTTATATGCGGAGACTTGTGAGGGGGCGATAGAGACAGATCTGTCAGTTTGGTTTTCCTGCGACTTCTCTCAGTCCAATTTTTAATACTACGCCGGCGTGCTGCTCTATTCACGTCTGGGCCTAGCCTGCCTCAAATATAAGGCTGTACAAGGAAGTTCAAGGGAGGATTTCCTCCCTATCTACCAATAACTTCATTAAAAATATTCCTCTTCGGACTGCAGGTGCGCTGAGAGATATCAAGGACTAATACATGAGAGGAGAAAAGGCAAAATGTCCTTCGACATTGCGATTGCACTGGCACAACTTTTTTCCACATAATATACTTTACAAATATATATTTATTTATTGGTTATATTCAAGAGAAAGAAAATCCTGATATTCTCTACAGAATGTCACATGTGAAAATTTTGTATTAACTCACAAACTCGTTAGAAAATGAGCAAAACTTGGTTTAAAATGTTTGTGCCTACCATCGCTTGTAAGGAAGTGTCTGTCCCAATGAAGGCGGAGAGCGAATTGCGTATATATGCAAAACAGTGAAATATGAGTCATTAATACAGTTAATTTATACTTAAATAAACATTACGATATTTGCTGACAAAATAATAAGATGTAATTTCAGAATTATGTTGAGTTGATAAATGTCTTCTTTTCAGTTGGGGCACATGTCTTTACATGCCCTAAAGACAAGCAAATAATACCGTTTAAAATTTTTGCACACAAATAATTATGATTGTTATAACATTGACATTGAAAAATCAATTTCCAGTAGCAGCAAGATCTTGACAAGTTCTTGTAGAAAGTAAGAACATTTCTCGAGATATCATTGAGACTTTCTTACACAAGAAGATGTGCTGCTATCATCTATAATATTCATGTTTATTTTCAAGATCGGAATAGGATTAAATAATATACAAAGAACTATAGTGAGTTTTTGGAGATAACGAAGAAAAAAGCAAAGAATATTTGTAATTTTAAATCAAATCAACAGAAATACTGGCAACGCAAGGCGAGAAACTGTATCAACAGTTTGCTCTTTGTATTTAATGGAAACATTTCAGAGACTCTGAATATGCTAAATGTGGAGAATTTATGATTTATTTCATATTTAAATTTTTTGTATTCGGTAAAAAATCAATAAATGCCGTGGTTTATATCACTATTAATTCCAAAAATATTCACTGTAAAAATGTGTTACTTACGACAAAACGCAAATTAATACTGTTCTTTTAAATGTAAATTAATATGTGTCTTTTGGTGTATTTTTAATCACCTACCACCTAAGTTTCATCAACTATTAGTGCGACAACATAGGATAGCCTTTTTCTTATAAGTTATCGCTGCTTAGTACTTTAATATGTAGTATACTGCAACTTATCTAGTATCTCCTAATATTTTAGTCATCTATTGCATAACACTCTTCCATTAACTACTTAAATGAAAGCAAAATATATCCATTTCCTAAATGTCAGAGCAGATCATTAGGAAAAATCCATATTTTTGCTGAATGTATCATTTATCTATAATGAATCTGTACATATGTGTTACGTATGTGTACATGTTATTCAAGACATTGTGTTTTCATGGTAGCAACACAGCATTTCAGTTTAAACATATTTTAGACGACAGTGTTATAAATAGACAAGGGCAGACAACGGGAACACAGCTCACAGAAGGGGAGGGTATGGGTTGTCAGTGAAGTCAGGCGGTCATCAGGGACAGGGCGGTCAGCGGAAATACGCCGGTCATCGGGGACAGGGCGGTAAGTGGTATCAGGATGCTCAAGGAAGACAACGTGCACGCCATCTCAATGCACATTTAATTCCTTATGGATACACTGTTGTACACGTCCGCCTATTTTTTTCCTTATGGGTGCTGCAATTTTCACAAATACCAGTGTATGAGAATGATCAAAACTCTATTATATCTGTCTCTGCGCATATTTAGTTAAGAATCTACCTTCAATATTATAGTTAAAAACGGAGAAAATTTGAACTTTTGCAATTTTCGAAAATCCAAGAGCTTAACGAAAAATGACCAGCACAACTTTTAGGTGTTTTTTTGCTGTAGCTTCGAAAAAAGTTTATTGAAAACGTTTGAAGTTATTTTTAATAAAATTCATGTTTATTCTTCATATGAAGTATCTCAAAAGATCAAAATATCCATTTTAAATTCGCCCGGCCAGATTAATCAGGGAAAATCAATTCTGAAGAAAATCGTTTTAACGGGATAGGCGCTCGCGTTGACCGATGATAGACGGAAAAATAGACGTGCAGTTTAGACACCAACCACTTTTTCAGTATTAAGGTCTCACAAAACATGAAATCTGAACACACGAAGAGTCAGGAAAGTATTTAATTAGGAAGAAAACATATTTTCGCACAATACATAGAATAACGAAAAAGTAAAAATAGAGACTGACAATAACCGAAAACTTTTAATCCTCGAAACGAAAGTTGATTTTTTGCCTCTTCTATTATAAATACTTTCAAATTTCCCTTTTGTTCCAATCAACATGAATTATGATTCTTTGTGCCATAGTATTTTAACACTGTGTACTACATTGACAACTGGAAGTGACGAAGAAATTTCTCTTACAGGTAGCGCGCAAGGGCTTTCCAGTCGTTGGCTATGAGACAAACGTCCCTTCGATTTTGCCGGTTGGCTATAATAATTGTAGCGGCAGCCGTTGCTGGTTTTATTCTTGGTAAGTAGATACGATTCGTTGCTCAAGAAAACATTTGAATGAAAAAAAATGTTCGAAGAAACGAAAGTCGTGGAATGCTGCGGAGCAAAGGGCCAGACAGACGGACGGAGAGGCGTTTTGCCGGCCAATTTTCCCTCATCAAAGACCCACAAATCGGGTATTACGATAACACGTGTTTGATGAATTCATTTTCTACATATAGCAACACGAATACTTTTACTGGCAAAAATAGCCGTTTTTCGTGGCAACATTGCATAACTTTCTCTACATTATGTTTGTTGTATGCGACAAAGAAATTTAAAAAATGGAGCAGTGTTTTTTAAAAATATAATGATCTAGGAACTTCATGTAATGTATAAAAAATAGATCCCACATACAGGCCATTTGACCCCATGAAATTACAGTAACTGAAGCGAAAAATTACCCCTCAATGTTGTAATAGGATTTGTAATTAATATATTGGGAATTCAATAGAATCCTGATCATTATATGTAAGAAAGAAAATAGACGCAAGCAAAAAATTATTTAATGTAATATTTATTGCTTCTAATATATCTTGCTTCTCTGTGACATAGAATAGCGTTTGAAAATTGGTGACTGCGGTGTGGGCGCTAGAGTTATTCCCAGACCGCCAGACCTTTTGAGGGAAAACAGGTTTTATGTATCGGTGACTTCCAAAACATTTTCCATGAAAATATCAACATCGATCTTTTGGCAGCATTACATCCATTTCACATGACGCATACTAGAAAGTAAAATTGAGGTTCAACAGATCAAAATGTTTTAGATCAAGGTAAATTGTAATGCGATTTGAAGTAGTCTCGTCACAGAACAATTTGTGATGTAATAAATAATTGAACTAAACATTATTTGACTATGATTATTTTTAGCGTACGTTTAAAACATTTTTCATTATCTATATATTTTCAGAATCGGCATAAAACTAAATTGAAAATAATTACGAAGTATTTTTTATTTAATATTCAAATAAAGATAAGGTGCCCATGTCTACATCACGGATACACGTTTTCTACCCACAGGATGGAGGTGGACCGATTCCTGCGAATTCTCAAGCAACGTGGGCGAGTGTGATGCAAGAACCTCCGACGTGGACTTCCTGCGGGAGAGCGCCAGGCAGCTGGAAGAAGCGGCCCTGTTGCTGAAACGTTTGTATCCTCCGCTTCACAAGCGAGTTCACAGCTCGAAACTGAATAACACTTAACCAACGTGTCATATTTAATGTCTTGCATATCAATCGTAATAGTAAGTATACAAAATTAAATAACACCGGTGACTGTGGGACCCATACGATTATAGGACCTAGGATTATCTCGGACCTCCCGGTCAGAGGCCCTGCAGTGACCTCCCCCTGGTTTGCAGTTCCCGAGGGCGAGGGCGAGGGCGAGGGCGACGCGTCGCGCGCCCTGGCGCTGCTGCAGCGGGTGATGGCGCGGCTGGACCCGCGGCGCGCGCTCAGCGCGGGCGACCAGGCGCTGCGAGCGGCCGCGTCGGCGGACGCGTGCGGCGAAGTCTACAAGGGCAGCACCTTCGGCCGACCGTTCTTCCGGGAGGGCTTCGTGCCGGCGGACGACTGCCGGCGCGCCGACAAGCCGCCGCTGCACGAGCTCCTGACGGCGCTGCTGCTGGCGCCGCCGCCCGCCGCCCCGCCCGACGCCCCGCCCGACGCCCCGCCCGACGCCCCGCTCGCCGCCCTGCGCGGCCAGCACCCGCGCTTGCGCGCCGTCGCCGCCGTCGCCCGCGGCCGCGCACCGCCCGCGCACCCGCTGGTAAGCTCGCGCCTCCTCTCTCCTATAGTTATTCTCCTCTTAGAGCCAACATCTCCATCCTCCTTTCGCAGAGCAAAGGGCTTCTTTTCCTAGGTATTTTCTCTTTGCGCCTAGATTATATTTTATCTTTGCACATAGACCTAGACTCCTCGAAAAAAAAATGCTGTTTTCATGATGGAAAATCATACGCAAGGAATCACAAGCTCTGGTATTTTCAAGATATTGCACGTATTTACGGCAGAGTAACCTGGATTGAATTATAGCACAACCCTAGCTAAAACACTAGACGTCGTTGGTTCAGGGATGATAAAAAAGTGATTACTGGAAAAGCTGAGAGTCCAAATTAAGATCGTATCTGTAGAACCGAGTTTTCAACTTCTTCTTTCTCCACCCTCCAACCAAAGTCCCATAGCGCGCGCCCAATGCGTGTGGCAGACGGCGACCGTGGCGGCGGCGGAGCGCGAGTGGGCGGCGCCGGGCGCGCTGCTCAACCGGCTGGTGGCGCTGGTGCGGACGCCCTACGTGCTGGTGGCGCGCGACGCCGTGCGTGTGGACGAGCTGGCGCGCCTCGAGCGCCTCATCTACGTCGTCTCCGTGCTCGGGGCGAACGCCAGCGCCAGCGCCAGCGCCAGCGCTCGCCGCAGCAACGCCAGTACGGCACCGCTCGCTGCTCTGTAGATATATCGCTTGCTTACGTGCACCTTTCTTGGCTATTCCACCACGTTAAGTTTTCCTTACCGGCAGGTCGTCATTCGTCATTACCTACGCTTTTCTCTTCATTTTATCTTACCGAATGTAAATTTTAATACTTGTTTTTCTTCAATAGCGGACATTCTCACACTGTAAATATTTAAATATGACACAGTCAATTTTTTTTGTATCATTTCTTGACTTCAACGTCTGATGTTGGATGTCATTCTTATAAATATTCATCGTCATCTATGCATCAACAAATCAGTTTTACTTACACAGTGGGTTATTGGAGAGATAGAATGAGATTGTCGACAATGTTTATAACATATGTAACAGAACATATATAACGTACCATATATAACAGAAGATAACCTAGATATCATTTTACATAACTACTATACCCAATGTGTAAAGATGTGCTTTGGTATTGCACCAATTCATGCGAAGCATTAAGAGGGGGCTCATTTTATACAAAAGAACTGAAAAATTCGTAGAAATTTCCCTAAAGAATTTGTGCTGAGATAATGGTATAATGTGTTGGGGCCTTGCCACGGGTAGGGACAATCGCATCACATTTTTGTATCTCTAATATTTATGATAATGATATTAATAATATTAATAATAATAATATCAATATTAATAATAATATTAACAACAACAATAATAATATTAACAATAATAATAATAATAATAATAATAATAATAATAATAATAATAATAATAATAATTTGATATAAATATAATGCACAACCCACACACGTTTACAACAGCAAATCTCAATGAAAGACTTCAATTAACAGACTAATAAATATTATCAAAAAATAAAAAATATAAAATAAAATTTAAGATACAAAATATATAAGTAAGCATATATTAAGCGCCTATTAATGATATCAAACATTATTGCAAATTTTTCTTAGGGCATCAAATCATATTTTTCCGTCTAAATCTTGACTTCCAACAATAATTTTCCTCTTTACTACACATAGCTCAGGAAAAGTAATAAAATGCGAATACATTATTTTATGTTAGAGCACTTGCACTCGGTCGTCACTGTAATGTAAATTCAAGTGATTGCCTGACTTGATGCGACGGCGATGTCCAAAGGAGTGTATGCCATCATTAGACACCTCCGCCGGAAAGGTCAGAGGTGAGGTAGTAGGAAGGAGTGAACCCCGCCCGTCGGTGACGCAAGCCCATTGGTGGTGCAAAAGATTGCGCTACAAGACATCGTCCCTGGCTGCTGCCTCTGAGGTTGACAATGCGCAAGGCCATTGAAACGATCTTCCCAATACATTTCGTTCGTAAAATCTGTTTAACGTTCTTTTGAGCTGTAGCTTAGCACACGTCAATATTAATATATGTTGCTGCTGTTGGATATAGAGTTAACGTAGCAATGGTAATGAATTATTGCGGTGCAAGTGGCGAAGAGAGAGAAAAATTTGTACCCAAAAATTAGGATTTTCTGTCTGTCTCTCTGGCTGGCTGGTTAGTTTTCTGGCTGACTGCCTGCCTGCCCGTACGTCCGCCTGCCTGTACGATTGCCTACCCATACGATTGCCTGCCCGTACGATTGCCTGTCTGGATGTCTGCCTGTGTGAATATTCACTTCTTGAATACGTTCACGTGTTAGTAATGATTATTTAAGTAAATGATATTAAAATAACTTTCATAAAAAAAGATTTTCCAGCCCACTTATAAATTAGTGAATGTTGATCACAATAGTATAACTTTAACAAATAATACTATATATATATATATATATATATATATATATATATATATATACATATATTGTTCTTTATAATATTACCTTGTGTGTAATATGTAAAGGGGAACTTGTGACCACACACGGTGTGCGTATCCCTCATTCTCCTGCTCATTGTATATTTTCTCGAGAATACATTATAATTAACAGATGTCTGAATTATTATATATGAAATATTTATTATGTGTGGGACAGGAATTCACTGCTATTTATGATCATTAAATTAGTTATTTAACACCGCATAAATTGCATTTGGTAGAAAGATGATTTTTCCATCTATTTCATTTTCATTCCATCTATTCACTTTTCATTTCTTCAGTACAACTCTAGTTTAGAGACATGCTTCCTCATTCAAGTCTTGTCAAATTTGCTTTCCATAGTGGTCATCATGTCTCTAACGTCGACGCAGCAGTTAGCCCACCCCGTGATAGTGGAACTTCGAAATGACCTCTCGTGGGCGGAGTCTGTGGTCCTGGCATTGAAGTGTAGTTTGCACCGAAAGGCCAGCAGGTGCCAGAGTACCCAACGGGGCAACTGGAATTGTACGGAGAGTTATGTTAGGAAAAAGATTCTTCTTAGGAGTTTGGTTGAAACAGCACACAATTGCTACTTGCTGACCCTTCCATCCGACGTATAAAATGTCCCTTTTAGAGGATACATTGCGCCCCTAGTCAGATATTCAATATAATCTTCACTTCGTGGTAGTGCTCCTGTTTAAGAGAATGGTAAATTTATAAACATGGGTAGTTTTCATGTAATTTTGCGCAACATACAAGCAATTACAATTTTCTAAAGTAACTTTTTCTTAAAAATCACATATTTTTTCTTTAAATATCCTCTTTACATTTATGAAGGGATAGCAAAAATTAATTGCTAGTCTCATTATTAGTGAACTCTTCGTCTTTTTGGAAATTGCAAAAAGTTAACATTTCCAAATAACAAAATTCAAGATAGAAATTGAATCAGACGAAGTCTGATGTAAAAATTCACTTCTTTAAAAATGGTCATGAAAACAATTTTTTTATAAAAAGAACTAATAGATATCGCGTAAATTAGGTCTGAAATTTATGTAATTTCAATTTTTCTCAAAAGCCCTTCCAATTTTTCTTCAAACGAATAGAAGGATAGAAGGGAGGCTTAAAGGAATGGCGCTAGTTTCATTTTTGTCGAACACACTGAATTTTCTAACATTGTAAATTGAGAAATATTGCACGAAAATATGTGCTAATGGAGCTCCTAGCGTCTTTATATGTAGTACAATGAATCTGCACCCGACTGATGAGCTCGTTCGGCTCTTTCAGCAAGCTGTGGCATTTTCGACAATTGCAAATTTAGAAAATGTGAGAAAGTAAGTGCTATTGGTGCCCCCTAGTTTCCCTCCATTTCGTCCCTTCTGATGAGCGCGTTTGGCTCCGGCAGCGGGCGCGGTGCGTGGCGCGGCGGTGGCGGGCGGCGCGGTGCGCGACCCCGGGGGCCGCTGGAGCGCCGGCTGCGCAGAGACGCGCCTGCGCAACTACGCGCTGCGCGTGCGGCGCGGCTACCGCTTCTCCGCGCTCGACTGCATGCTGTGCGACTCGCTGCGCGGGCCCTTTGTCGCCCGCACCAGCCTGCTGCGCGAGGTGAGCCCGTCGACCTGCCCCTCGCGCCTCTCGCGCAGAGCACAGCGCAGGCGGGTCCTGGCTCTGCATCCGGAGCAACTGGCGTGAGGTTTAAAAGTAAGAATTGGACAAATTACCCTCACGCGCCATTGGATGCCTGGCCCATGACAGAGTTTTGGAGAAGTCACTTGACAATCATTTCCCAATTCCAAATGTAACTATTAATTACGATTTACTCTACTAAAGCAAATAAATATGTTTTAATAAGAAATAATATATCAGTCACATTTCAAGTTCTCAAAAGAGAGTACTAAACCATTATGAATTTAAAATATCTTTATTTCGCAATTACTTCTCATAAAAGTGCAATAATTTCAGAGCTGTGGGTTCATAAGCGAGAATTGTAACATATAGAAACTTCGTAATTTATTACACATTATTTCTATATACCATCTATAAATGATTGATATAAAACAACACAAAACGAAAAGAAGGAAATAATTTGTTATTCAAACATATTTCTGACACTCGCCAAAAATGTTTATACAACACAGAATTTAAAATACTAGTTAGTAATAAAATATTAACATAATTCAAATCTCGGTTATTTGACAGAAAGAAGTCTGTTGCGGCTTGCGCGTGCGCATCCTTCTGTGGATTCGTAGTAGAAAGAGAGCAAACTCGTGGGAAGTTGCCAGTGCTCGCGGGAGTGCCGGGCTCCCCACGTTGGACCTCACCAATGTATCCAAAACCGACATGAATATCATTAGAAATGTCCGCAATGTAAATTGTTATTTCCCTCAACTCCTCGCAGCGCGTGACGAGGCCTTCGGGTGGAAGAGGATATCGGGTGGCAGCGGTTTCGCTTCTCTCTGCATGGACCGACTTCACGCTCATCTCGTTTTCATAACGATTTACAACGTATCTATTACTTTTTTTAATAACGACATATAACGTTATACGAGTTAGATGGCTTCCATTTGATGCCATTTCAACAAGAATTCCTGTAGAAAGTTACAGTTTTAATGTTAAAAGTTCATTTTAAACGAATAAATATACATATTTATTTTAAGACGTTCATTATAAGTACGTTATTCAAGTACACAAAAGAGTGGAGAGTGGTAGTGTTCCGTCAGTTATAGACCTACGTGATTGTGTGAATTCTCGGCTGTCCGGGAGACGCCGCGTCGTTGGCTGGGGTGCCGACGTTTCGCCCGACATGTCGCAGGCTTCCTCAGGGTAGTGACGAGCTTACGTATACGTGATTGTGTATTGGATTGTAATAATTTCAACAAATTTCAAAATTGTATCAAAAATGATTCGAAATTTTGTGTTATTTATTCGGATAAAGCAAATCATGCTTTCAAAATGGGACAGATCACATTGCCGTTGAACTTCCTGATTTTTTTTTAAATTGCGAAATTAGAAATAATGTGAGATGTATGGCTATATAGCCCCATTAAGTAGAAAATGTAATTTTTGGGCGTAAAGATATCTGCTTTTACAGGTCAAGATCAAATTGAGATAATTGTAAAAGACCATTTTTTTAAATTTTGAAAACGTATCATTGGATAAACTGGACAACCGCATGTCTCCAAATAAAATTTAGAAAAGCCTTTTCCTTGTCGTCCCCTGCGTCGATTCCTGCGCGCGCAACGGGCGCATGGTGGGTGCGCAGGTGGCGCTGGACGAGCGGCTGCCGGCGGCCGTGCTGTGGGAGGACTGGTTCCTGCGCGTGAAGCGGCGCGGGGCGGTCGCGGCCGCCTGCCCGGACGCGCTCTTCTTCGCGGGGGGCGGCGCCGAGGGCGGCGCCGAGGGCGCGGGGGCGGGGGCGGGCCGCGACGCGTGGCGCCGCCTGGCCGCCGCCTGGCAAGTGGACACCGTGCTCCTGCCCGGCCGCGCGCCCCTGCGCTTCTCCTGCGACGAGGCGCGCCTCTCGTGCGACTTCCGCCAGCTGCACAGGCAGGGCCTGCTCGTCCCCACCTGCTGCCTGCGGGAGGTAACGCTCGCGGCCGAGCACCCGCTGGCCAAGTCGCGCGTCACACTTATTGCGTTAACCCATAGGCATGCGCGCTTAACCCAGAGTATTCTACTAAGTAGTACTGCATTAGTCACATTATTACTATTAACTTTGTGACTGTTAGCGTTAACTTTAAATACAATAAAAACATCCTCGTAAGCAAACACGATAAGTAAAATATCAATTGAAAGTTAAAGACAAAATATCCTGTTAGTGTGAATAGTTTTTATTTATTTAAAAAGTTCTTTTGTCTGAGTCTTCTAATAGTGCTATAAGAAAAACTTGTTATTGTGATTTGAATATCGTCATACTAATTAGCATATTTCGTAACTCCAGATTGGACAGTTTTGTAACGAAAGAATGAACAGGATTGGTGTAGCAGAATTTTAGTTTCCAGTGTTGAACTTATAAAAACCGGGGAACTCAATTACTTACTTTTATTTATTACTCTTCTTTCATAATAATATTTTATCATGATGTAAACATAAAATAGAAATGGAATATGAAGTTACAAGGTTTGCAAATTACATTGACGATTACCTGTTCCCTTTATTTGCTGGATAACTCTGATAATTGAATTCTTCCAATATAGTTGTTTCAGAAATAGCTTGTGGAATATTTCTAAGAATGACTGGCAATAGCTGTTCCTTGGGAACCTGTATGTATGATATTTCAAAAATGTTTATCAGATAGCAATGTTAGTGTGAAAGTCGTCCGTGATTGACGTTTGGATTTTGGTGCAGTTCGTACGAGTTTCCATGGCTTCATCTGATACTAGCTTTTCATTGAGAGTTTGTAAAATCTTGACAATCTACTTCGTGATGCAAATATATTAGAATTGTATTTTTGGGCGATATCTGAAGAGCGTCACTGTCGTCATCAATATTTTCTGTTAGCGGATATAATCTATTTTGAACTGGGACCAAAAATATAATTTAGAGTATCATTAAGGAGGTGTTTATAATTGTTTCAAATTACTCAGTGGTTCCAGCGCAACTCACACTCATGTTCGATCCTTCCCCAGGTGGCGCGCGCGCTGGCTGCCTACGAAGACTTCGCGACGCGCCACAACCTCGAGTACGAATTGAACGAGGGCACGGCGCTGGGTGCAGCCAAGCTGCGCAGTGTCTTGCCGTGGGACATCGACGGCGACATCCTCATTCGCTTTGATGACTTTGAAATCCACAAGGCCAAGAAGCACGAAATGGCCGAGCTGGGCTACTCCTTTGAACGGTTCACCGAGAAAGACGGGTTTAAATACTTTACTTTTCTTACTCCGAACGTCACTATCGACATGTGGTGCCGAAAGCAAATGAGCACTTTTCTGTTGCCCAAAGAAATGCAAAATTATCCGACGAGAATGAAAATATTGGGGATTTGGATGCGTGGCCCCTGGAATCCCGGGCTGTTAGTACGTAACCGCTACGGTCCGGGCTATCTTAAACACGCTCAACACTGGACGAAGTTAGGAATGAAAAACCATAACGAAGCGTATTCGGTCGGTTCTTGGTCAAACTGCTCTCTGCCTAACCATCATGCCTGTTTGAATCGGTATCCGGCAGAAGGCAGTTTTAACGTGCTACCAGAAGACCGTCTAGTTTCCTAGGCTCTTGGTTAAACAATATTAGCATCGTTTTAAGGCTGAATAAACTGTCGTCGTCTTTGGAAAAATTCTGAACATACTGTGACGTAGTGAAAAGAGAATAAATTCAAATAAAAATAAAAATAGTATATTGAAAAGTTACACACTAGTTACAATAAATTGCTAAATTTAAACACTCCGGCAACCTTTTCCTTCCAGTACCCTGTTTTACCGCAGAAAAAAAAGCCACGCGTGATGCGAGCTGTCGGACTTCCGTCCCGTGACAATTACCGTCACATGGCCTGATGCCAAAATTTAAACCGGTCGCCGTCTGGCGGACCGCGTGCAGAAAGCACCCGAGATCGTCTGGCCCTTACACTCGGACATCTTGCCCACACTCCTACGCTCCCTGTACCTACTCGTACTAGGCTCTCTGATGTAAACTGAATGAGAACGTGGGCGCCGATGGCGCCGCGTTAAATAGTTGAGGGCTACACCCCCACCTCACAAATTCCCTAGATAGGCTCGCCTGCTGCCGGCAAGCGAGGGCTCGCTAGCCAGCATCTTAGGAGGGGGCTACATCCCCACCACACAAGATTCCCAGGTAGGCTCGCCTGCTGTCGGCAAGCGAGGCTCGCTAGCCAGCTTCCTAGGAGTTTACAGCCTAGAGTTAATTTTGGCTCTGCCACGCTGACTGCGTCAACTGCCAGAGCGCAAAATCCCTGAAGTTCAGGCTCAACCCCTTGCTCCCCCGCAGCGCACTTTCACCGAGGTAACGGTTCTGGCCCTCGTGTTAACGGCGCCACAATACGTATTGTGGGTTACTTGCGTGCGGCCAAAGATAGTATCGCCTCAAGGAATTACACTTCTTCCCTTGTTTCAATAGAAATCGAAGAGGCTACAAGCAATATAATAATGCACTTCATAAAATATTACCGCAAAATCTGCATGCTACCTAATATTAGTTTTAGACTATCTTAGGCGCGCGTATGCAGAACAAATGGTGGCCTGCTATTTTTAGATATCAATTTGTAAAATAAGGTCGAGTTTAGAATGAAAAACAATAAACTCAATCCATCCAATGTGTGCCATACGTCTGATGTTGAGTGGATACAAAAGTGCTTATGAAGCTTTAAAAGTTTTATCTTTTAATATTGCCTCAAAATACTTTTCGGTACATAATATTTTACGGAAGTATGATCGTTTACCAAATAAAGTCAATAAATCAAATTGTTTCAATAAGTACTGCTGAGGCAATACTAGTATCAATACTTAAGTAAGAAAATAACGCTATACAGGGCAATCTAAAGACTGTACAGTCAAAGGATGTTTTAGATTCGTAATAAAGATCAATAGGTTTTTATAATACTCGCGAGATCATAGAGGAAATGTTACTATTTTGAAATGTACAGATCTTTGGCACTGAGAATATACACAGATATTTATCCTCCTAGTACATCCAAGACAGTCTAGAATAATAGGCTTTGCACCTAATCACGTGATGCGCTACTGACGTCAACATTCGAGCCAGGATTTGATCGCCGGGCAGTCACGGTATTCACAATTTGCTAGTGTTTATCGAAAATAATCGTTTAAGTTGAATGATTTGTTTAGATGTTTCTGGATGTGTGCAAGAAAGCAAAAGCACTTATATCGGCGGTTAAGCAGTTTGGTTTTCTAAAAGACTCAAAAAAAAGAAAACCGTGGGTTCCTCTGATTTATCGGGGACTATACGCAAAATTTCGCTGTGAATAAAATGCGCTTGCCATCATAGTAGTGTGTGTGAAACGAGATGAAAAATCTTAGTAAGTTCAGCCCAGTAAACGATCATTCTTGATTGATTATGCTTACACAACAATTTTTTTCTAAATCAGTCATCCCACCTAACAAACTTACTCCCGTCTGAACCTGCTCAACGAAGGGCTGATATGGATCATCGAGAAATTCTCAAGTTTAGAACATTACGGGAAAAAGACACCATTCCCACTTTTGAGGTTTTTATTGTACATTTGATAACTGAAGATTTAGGACAGTTTTTCTATGAAAAGTGTAGAAAAGTGTAGTTTTTTTTAAGTAAGCCCAGGTGAAAGGCGTCCAACTATTTCATGTATCCAAAATTATCAAAGATCTTTCAATACAGAATTTTCACCGCAATAACATTGTTTTAAATGAAAAGTACAAGTAGATTATTGATAATCTAAAATACTCGTAGATAATGCTCGATTCGTTGATATCACATTTACATTAATTTTTTCATGAACATCTGTATGCAATAGAAAGTAATTTTTATCGAATCAAATAAATTTTTCAGGATGTTAATTAACTTATCTTCAGTACAGTGTTTTTACCATACAGTAAATCAATAATTAACGAATTATAGCTTTTAAAAGAGCAACTTGAACTCCTCTTATCGCCAAAACACTAAAAATCTCTAATGTTTATTTCATCATTCCCAATATTTTCAAAATTTTCAAGATGTTATAAACCATTTTGAGGTCAACAGATTTGAACTCAAAGAAGTCCGTTATATCTCCTTCTAATAACGTGTGATATCAAATCAGTCGTAATAAAACGTATTATTCAACGGTTGTACCATCACACAAAAGGTTTGATGGCTGGTTAAGTTTTAATAGTATAAGAAACTGAAAATTTAATGTACAACGTTCTTCCACGCGACTCCGACCCGAATGACGTCACAATTCTAGACCCCCTTGGAACAACATAATGGTCATTTGTCATGTTAAATTTTCTAATCAAAGTGAATATCACAAAGAACAAAAATAGTTATTTACGCAACTCGCACATGAAGCGAGTCTTCAGCGAACAATGAGAGTCGACGGAAGAGGCGACAGCGAGACGAGTCCGCCATTTTCAAGTGAGTACGCCGAAGAAACTTTTGTACGAGTTCCCTACATTGCTTTTTAGAACGATTTCATGGAAACTTGCAAGAATGTACTTTCAGGTTCATCCGGGGCGTAGCTAGAACCAGGGATCCTAACAAGAACACGGACACCGACAAAGAAAATAAGTCTCACTCCGTGCGATTTTTCTCCGTTTTGCCAGCCATTTCCTTATACCAATTAGATTTAAAACTCACGTTTAGTAATCGCAGATAGAAGCCTCACTTCGATTTTCTGCACCGGGACATCCGAGAACCTAGCTATACCACTGACCATTTCAATACGTGAGGTGACAGTCACGTTGGTTCATGTCGCTCCGGAGTGTTTGCATACACCCAATGTTTGCATAAGGCCATGGCTATCCGTATGGCTAACTTTGCGGAATGCATCCATTTTGCCGTTTGCAAATCGCGAATAATCACTTGCCAATCATTAAACTATTAAGATAAGTACTAGTTTTCACGAACATTTAAAAATATTGTTCATATTCTAAGAGATAAAAAACGGTCGCAACAACAACAAATCTACACATCGGAGAACGGATGCAAATATGAGAAATCACTTTTTCGCCAAGTATGTTAACGTTCCGTAATTAGATACAAACAATGTTCATATATTCTTCTCTATAATTATGTTCATTTATATTACACTGTGTACGTCACATTCATTTTAGAAGATCCCTGTTATATTTTTATTGCAGTTTGCCTAAATGAGACATTTTGTGCCCAACATTACCTACATATCTGACATAGCAATAACATGATATAAATATCTTTTTATAGCAACATATCAATTTAATTGCATTTTGGCTGTAACTATTCAGTCTATTTTCGAAAACAAAATTCAAACAAAATCTGAAACTCTTAACTTTGATAAGAAATAAAATATAGGCTACTAATAATTCGTGTCAGAACGAATTTCTTAACAGTTATTTTACTAAATTGATGACAGACTCGGCGAGCAATATCAACACGTTCAAATATAATGCCACAACAAAATAATATATTCAAACTATTATTAATCAAACACCCACATCTGAACATATATTAATTCTGTAAGGACAAACGCTCACATTTGGATCGAAACCATTACTCAATCAATTTTTTGATTACATGAGTCACAGTGACTAATTTTACGAAGCGATGTCCTCAAATATTATCGAAGAAATACGTCATTTATATTTCCATATCAGCAATTAATCAACGTTGTTATGTAAAGTGATGGTAGAAGATATTGTTTTGGTTTTTCTATTCAAAAAACGAGTCTCATCTTTTTTTGCTTATTGCACTCTTTAATGCAATAACAGGTTGATATAAGACTTGAGTAAAAAGATGAAAATGTGCATTTTAGTGACATTTCATGTAAATGGAGTTTTGAAAATTATACTGTCTCAAATAGTTCTTCTTGAATTTTATTTTCAAAAGTGTTAAATGTATCTATTTAATATTATTAAGACATACTTTGTAACAGTGAAGATTTCAGAAGAACTAAGTATTAAAAATGTAGAGGATGTGAACTAATCTACGATTAAAAAGAAGTAAATATAATGGTGAAGAACTTTGTGATAAAATTATAAACACAGTCATTTGAAAATTAAGGGTTCTTCTAATTGGTTGTAATTTCATACAATCTGCATTTCTTTCAGCGTTAGCTATTTACTGCCACCTTATTTTCAATTAGGGGTTATAATGCTCTCTGATATGCCCAATGCTTCAAGTAAAAATGCTCATTCAAATATTTGTTCATTTCATTGATAATAAACTAAAAAAGGTGGGAAATAACGGAAACAACAGTATAACTGCTTTGTTCAAGAAACAGTTTTTGTTCGAATGCGAATTAAGTAAATTTGCGCACCAAATGTACTTAATAGAACGTAAGGAATACGTTAATTCTCTTCCAAGCCCGAAAGTGTATAGCAATAGGTTCAGAAAAACGTGTAATGTACATTCTTGAATGTGTAATAAATAACTTATTATTTATGTATTTGTTATCGTCAGTATCTCTAACCCTGATCCTACAAAGATTACAATAATATTTCGGGTCAAGTTTCGACTTGTGAAACTCTTTGTTACATAGAACAAACTACGAATTAATTTACTTGTTGAAATGATGATATGAGTATTCTTTGTAAATAATAATTAATGTAATAATTAATTGTTTTAAAATTATTAACATACTTTTATTTAAGTTTACAATTGTTAATTTCTCACCTGCGTTTCGTGAATATTTTTACCAACATTGCTCTAAAAACTCAGTTGTGATTAAAAGCTTGGGATTATATTAATCTTCATTTAGATGGAGCATTTCATGCAAAAAACTCAAAGACTGTTTGTAATATGCTACTGATACTCGTAAGTCTTTACAGTACTGAGGGGTAATGACAGCAAATACTAGTATATTCTTCAACGATCGCGTAATGATGGCTATTCACGCGATGATTATGATGATTACTCACATGTTGATGTTTACTACCGCCTAGTGTCGTTGGTGCGAGTCTCGTTATTTCCATGAGTGGACGTATAGTCTTCTACACGCGCCATTATGCGCGAGTAGAAAATTATACTTTCTCCACGATTTAAAAATATATTTTGAAAAGATTTTGTTTTACTTACTTGTACTTCATTGTGTATATACAATGTGCTCCTAACATTGAGTAAATCTTTCATTAACTGGAGGGTTTATACTGTTGAGAAAGTTTTGTTAAGTAAGCCAAGAAAACGTTCTCGCTAAGAGAAGTCACCCCATAACTCTCTTTTCTCCATAAATGCTATTTATATATGATTGTTCATAATACTTCCTTGAATTTTCTGTCATTTGTAGAGTTATTGAATTCGCTATTTCCTGAACTTCAGGTGTGTTCAATTGTCAGTGTCTCTGACTTGATTCATTTTCTGTTGAATGATCAATGCGAAAGAAACGTAGCGAGATATACGAGTACAACAATATCTAGGCAACGTACATGAAAATGCAAAATCATTCTCTTGTCTCCCGCAGTTCAAAAGAAGCACGAATTGCAAAGATAATGCACTTCTGCCCGATTCCGAAAATTCTAGGAATATGATTGGTCGACAGGCCGTAGATTTCAAACTGCAATCCACAGGGTGCGTTGATGCCAATCGTCGATTACATGTACAGCAGGAACATGTATATTATTAAATGGCCGTATAGAAAAATGCATTGTAAGTCTTTATCGTTCTTGGGTCATTCCACCATCGTTGCAGAATAGAGACATTTTCAGCCCTCACCTGGTCTGATTTTAATGAAACTTCGTGCACATTTTCTTTATGACACATAAACTGCCTCCGTAAAGTTTTCGAATGCCGATGTTGTTGGTTTGCATTTTACGTGAATTGGAAAATCGAAGAAATGCATAAAGGTCGGTGCGCAAGTGCTCATTTGAATGGCATATCTTCCGTTCTATCAAACAGAGAGCAAAACTGTTTATCTCATTGAAAAGTTGATATGTTGGTCCATATAAATGCATAGACATTAATAATTTTATTAGTGTGTTAACTACTGTGCTGCACAAGTGTTCTGTAAACTTTAACAAAAAAGGAATTTTTAAAATGTTTGAAAAAATATATCTTAAAACTCAATATGCATTGTCTTATGGGAGAGAATTTGAATTTGGAATGGCAATTCAGCAAGAAGTTATGATCCGAAATTCTTCCACAAGCGACCACGAAGGTGCCTGCTGGCTAACAAGAGCTCCCGGGGGCCCGAGTTGGCCGGCCCCAGCGCTGTCCCGGACATGCAAATGTTTGTGTTTTGATCACTGGAGACAAAAACACTATGTTGGAAACTACTAAAACCTTGTAAGGTTCAGCCTGAGCTCAGTTGTCATTCGCGTACCGTAGGTTCTAGAAACATTTTCAGTGTGTGCAACTGCAACATGGAATATCGGTTTGAATATTCTGTGTGCTATAATCCAGTCAATACTGGGCACTCTTATTGTAGAAAAAACCTTCGTAGTGTTCTTCCATGGGTAGCCAAAGTATACCATAATTTGTCATCTCAACAAACAATATGCGATAGATGCAGGAAAAAATGAACAGAAAGATTGATTCGCGTGTTGCATCAGAAAGTTCACTATATTCACCAGAAGATTCGGATAATAAAGACGCGTTTGTTGATCAAAATACATTAATGAAACTTTTAAACAGTAAGTATATGTGCACTTCTTACAGTAAAAAGATATAAAGAAAGTCAGTATAAAGAGAAAAAATATAATAAAATGGGAAGTGTTTTAAAGAAGGAAGTTTTTCTAAAGTCCCGCAGCCTAGGTCATCCAGAAGTTCAGACGAAGATGTATTAAATCAGTTTAAAGAGAAATTTTAACAAATCTGCACAAAATTGAAAAAATACTATTTTGACACTTCTTCCGAATAGCGGGAGCATTGATAAAATTAAAAGTAAATTTCCTTCCTCTGAATACATGATATGTAAAGCTAAAAGCAGAGCAGGGCACATTGTCCAAAACCGGGCCAGAATTTATGCGAAGAAACAAACAAAAAACTAAAGAAATATTATTATTCAGATGAAACTATTCGTAGTAAAATAATGCTCGCGGACACGATTATATAACTATGCGGATGCGGGAAGCAAGGATCTAGAAGAGAAGAAACTCTCTGTTGCAAATTCAAGTAAACTATACACCGATTTGAAATCTTCCCATCCTGATCTGAAAATTAGGTTTTCAAAGTTTGCATCTCTTCGGCCAAAAAAGTTCATTTTGGCTTATTTAAGTGAGACACATACATTTGTGTTATCGGAACGTAAAGATTATACTTGCTCTCAAGTTACCACCATTACTACAGCAGTCTAACTTAAATGTTGCTTCTTACACACACGTGCTAGCACACGCAGCACGCAATCCACTTCGAATGCGCTGCTCTTTTGATTAGTGATCTGAAAGTCCCGGTATTTTGATGATTAAAATAATTTCGAAGAAACAATGGAAAAAACTTCGAAACTATTTAGTTCAGTGGGTGAGAACTGACAGATCAAATTTAGAAACAATCGTGAAGTCAAAAGAAGCGTTTATCTTAAGAACAATGATGGTTTAATAGCAAAACTTCGTAAATTGTTGACACCGTCATTCATCTCTGAAAAAAATAAATGCCTACGAGATCGTAGAATATTGCTTCAATCAGGAGAATGCATATCTTTGTGCAATTTTTCTGAATATTTTTCTTTTGTTTTTCTTTTGTTAACAAAGAATTCGAAATTTCTACCACTGAATTAAGAATTTATTTGACAGATCTTCTGCACAATATCAAAACAAGAACAATTTCTTAAAAGTTACATTTTATCACGATTACTTTGTAATAAATGCATAATTGCACTTTTTCCCATTATTTCATGAAAAAAATGATTTTGACGGTTTAGGCGACGCTCTTAAAAAACTTGCTGCTCGTATAAGCCTGCAGAGGCCCAACACTGATCCATAAAACTATTTTCTAGAGAAAAGGGAAACATTGACTATGTGAATGTTGTTCACAGAACTGATAAAGTATGAAGAAGCAGCTAGGGACTTCAGAAGGACGATTTTGAAGAGCGCTGTGCATATTAGGCACACGTAAATGTATTTTTTTCCCTCTGGAGAAAGGTGTCGTGCTTGCAAAGACATTGTCAAGGACTGAAGACTTATCAGGGCCGCACATATTGAGATCTGATCTTCGGAAACCTAAGTTTCAAGAAGTACGAACTGCAGTGGCGGTCAAACTGATTGAAGCGCTCGCACTACCCTAGGGCTCGCCCGCTGCGGGACGGCTTCCCGCGACCCGCCGCGAGAGGGCATCGAGGGATCAGCGAGGGGAACGTCGTGGAGGGCGGCTGGCGCAGCCCGGGGGGGGGGGCGAGGGGCGTTGGCACCGCTGCCGATAAGCACAGCAGTCGCGCGGCATAGGGTCTATAGAACGAGAGCCGATTGTTTTGTTAGAGTAAAATGTTAGAAGATAATGTTATCATTGTGGGTTACTAGCTCAAATGATGGGAAAAACATTCAATGATGCTCAAATGATGGAAAATGTCAATTATTGGGGCCGCTTAATAAAAACCACGCTGTTTTATGAGGCACGTATGATGAAAATTAGCAAAAAGGCTTCGAAGATTTTAGAAATTAAATTGTTGAGAAATAATTGCCATGATGCTAACATTATAAAAACATTTCATGGAAAGTAAATTCCTCTACCATTGAAGTTATTAGTTTTGAACTTGGTCTCCCCGCAGAAATTAACTTCTAGCCTCCAAAGCATATCCTTCAGATCCTCCTCTTCATCTCCACATTCTTCAGATCGTCCAGTTTCTTCTTATTTTCTTCAGTTCCAATTCATCTCGATTTCCTTCAGTTCTTCGAATTCATCTCTATTTTCTTCAGTTTTTCCAAATCATCTCTATTTTCTTCAGAACTTTCAAATCATCTCTATTTTCTTCAGAACTTTCAAATCATCTCTATTTTCTTCAGATATACCAAATAATCTCGACTTTCTTCACATTTCCCAATTCCCACTTAATCTACTATTAAGGTAGGTAGATCTTCCACTCGCCTTGCTCAATATTCCCCACATTATTGTAATATTTGACATCCTCCATTTTATCACTATTCTAGTTAATGATTACTTGTTCGAGGTCATCAAATTGTTGCACTGGCCTGACATAATTTTGTAGTAAATTGTTAAAGATCCGCTACTTGATCGAAATAGCAATTACTCATGACGATCCTCTACTTGATTGAATAGCGAGCAGACACTCCACTTCGTCGATTTTTAAAGAGTCCTTCCACTTCGTCGACTTGCAAACAGACCCTCCACTTCGTCGACTTGCGAAGAGACCCTCCACTTCGTCGACTTGCGAAGGGACCCTACACTTCGTCGACTTGCGAAGAGACCCTCGATTTATTCAACCTGCTTCAGATACTCCTCTCAATTGGCTTCTTGACATCTGCACTTGATTGACATTTTAATAAGTATATACTGAAGATCATGCAACTAAGCGATCTGATCAAAACCATATTTCTCGATTTTCTTCAGATACTTTTTTAACGGGCATTTCAAGATCCTCCATGACCCAGATCGAGTAGCTCGTCTTCTCTAGATGATTACCTTGCACGGGAACTCAGAACTTGGTCAACATTACGGATATCCTACACATGATCGACTTGCTTGAAACTCAGTTATTGATCGACTTGCTGGAGATTCTCTATTTGAGAGATCCAAGACTTCCGAGAACGTAGCTACGCCTCCTCTTGTAAGAATTTGCATGTTCTCGTTTTACGACTTTTTTCATTAATTTCAAAGCTCATTATAACATATTCATATCTAATTGTAATTACGATCAATTTTCAAATTCCCTATTGTTAATGTGAAGACAAACGTGTAAAGGACATCATTGTCAAATATAAATAAATCACACTGCGCAATTAAATGTAAAACAAACATCTATGCATTACGTGTAAGATTTATTTTCAGTTGTTTTTTCACTATAATTTGTAGTATTATTCTTCATTAATTAATTGTCCTATTACCGTTACCAACGTCAGGACACGTAGAGAGTTACCTGCTCTGTTTTCTGCTTCACATTTTGATTTTAATAATCGCTAAGCTCCAAAGGTAATGCTCAAAAGCTTCTCTGTAATAATCGCAAATCGATGAGTCTTTATAATCGCAGGTAGAACGTGTTGCGAAAAAAGTTATGTACGGTGATAATCGTTAAGAAATAGAAGACAAATATCACAATAAAATGAAAGGAAACATAGCAATGGGTTTCTTTTTTAATCGAATATATATAAATATAATCAATGCAAATGTTCACGATTTGAGAAATACTATTTGATTCTCTTTTGAAAAACATTCAAATTGTAATAAATTTGTCCCCCTAACTTGAAAGTCACGATTTGAGAAATACTATTTGATTCTGTTTTGAAAAACATTCAAATTGTAATAAATTTGTCCCCCTATCTTGAAAGAAAAAATCAATTTTATCAATACCCATTATTACAAGCATCAGTCAGACATAGATGAAACAGACGCGTCAACTTCCATGGTAGTTCATTTGTTGCATTGCTGGAGGTGGCGGTATATCTCTCCCGTCGGAGCGGGAAAGTCGGTCCCGATCAACACTCGCCAGAATCGGGAACAACGGGGAACTTGTCGAGTCCGTCCCTCAGACATGTGCGCTCATTATTTGAGAACAATAATAATTACTTTCTTTGATATTAATTGGGCCGAAAGATTACTTCATCCAAGGAAGACTCAAATGCTGCATGCCGCATTCTTGTATGTGACGGTTAGTTGCAAATAAACTTTGATTATGAAGATATTGTTAATTTATTTTCGTATTATAAACTTAAAAGTTATATTAGAATACGTTGTCACAGTCGACGAAATAACACAATAACATTTGAGTGACAAAACAAGAACTTTCCGGAATGTTGTATGAGCATTTGAGTCTCCTTAAACGAAGTCATCTGTCGGCGAAATCATATCAAAGAAAGTACTTGTTACTGTGCTCAAATCAATGAGCGAGTTTGTCTGAAGGACGGACTTTGTGAAGTTCCCATTTAGTTAGCTGGAAAGGCTGAATGGAAAAATCATCGCTTCAGTAGAAAAATTCGTTACAAAAACACATCAATTTCTAAAAAATGATTCGCTTAAATACGTAGATGTACACATAAATGAAATCGTATTATTAAGCCTATTACGTTACGTTAAAATTCAGCACAGTTTTTTTATAAAAAAATGTTGATCTTATATCTTCGTTGTAAAAAATAGTGCAAAGACGAAAATGCTATAATCAAGTGGCCCCTGCTTATGCAAATGACTGTCCAAACGGCATCATCTCATTTTGCACGGCTGAGATACAAGGGATGTTATCACTTAGTTGTTCCACCCTTTACATAGTAAGGGAAGAAGAGAAGACACGGATGAGAAAGGCAAGATCTCGCGTGGTCCATGGCTCGTTTGTTAAGGTGTAAGTCCAACCTATTCCCTTACTAATAATGATCTGAAAAAATACGGAGGTTATTGAAGAGCAGCCGGATGCCAAAATGCCGTCGTTGAATAATACCCACCTATGAAGCTAATTGAAAAGTCTCCACTTTAGGGATTAGAATCCTACTACACCCCGGCCAGTGACACAGCAGAAGTAACAAGTAATCACAGCTGATATGTAGGTGAAAAGTGTGATGATCTATTTCGTATCGCTGAAAATCAATCAGTTAATGGTCCACGCAACTGTGTTTATTGCCGTTCACCGCACACACTCTTGTGAAGTTCCTATGCTCGAGCAAATTCCTTTAATATTCACGGTGCCTCCAAATAAGTTATCGACAGTTCGTAGTGCCCACATTGACACCATCTACCTAAATCTCCTGAATTTATGAATGGGCTTAGGTGGGCAATACCCGGAGCATTAATTTGGAGAGTGCAATAGATGTCAATTTAATCATGATTGAATAGAACCTGAGACGCATGGCAATTAAATGGTCAAAGTGTATGTGCTAATTTCTGTAACATTATTTCAATAGTATTGGCACCGCATTTGAATAAGCCTTTACCACGCGGATTTTTTGCATTTTTCATTAAATTTACTTTATAAATTGAATTATCTCTGCTGGAATTATTCGGGCATATACGTATTCAAATGAATTATAAAAAATTCATTCCAATTCATTTGTAAATTGTACGTGGTCCAGTGACAGTGTGACAAAATGTATTTTGGAGAGGTATAACAGAGGGCAAAGAGACATAATTTTGATTTGCAATGACTTTAAAAATTCATAATGCTTAATAATAAGAATATTGCGTGCGGGCAACAGAATAATCTTATTTTATTGTGAATTACGAGAACCCACGTGGCGCGCCCATCCATTAGGCATGCCTTTACAAATCCTTTCATGTCATTTCTGAGCTGCTCGGATGCCTCAGGAACCTGGAACTAGAAGTAGGTACGCATTGCATTCAGGGAGATTAACAGACGGTTTGGCAGCCACTTCGCCTGAAGATCAAGCTGTTGGGGTCGCCGCCTGCGACCTCTCGATGCGGTTGTACTCCCTCTTGCTGAAATCGAACTAAACACGATGATCCTACCGATAGGCAATGAGACTAAAAGCTTAAGAGATTACTGTTAATTGATATATTTCTAAAAATGTTTTGAGTAAATTTACAAACATGAAGTTTCTTTCTTTTTATATAAATGTTAATATGTTATCGTATATATTCAGATCATTGTTTTCTCCTTTTAATTAAATGTTAATTAATTAAATGTTAATTGTTAATTAATTAAATGTTAATTGTTAATTAATTAAATGTTAAATGTTAATTAATTAAATGTTAATGTTAATTAATTAAATGTTAAATGTTAATTAATTAAATGTTAAATGTTAATTAATTAAATGTTCTGACTTTACTCCATAAAGTCATTGTTTTCCTTGGTTAAAGTATAATACAAACATATTTAACATTCTATTATTGTTATTAGCTTAGTTTAAGAGTTTGTTAAAACTCAATTTTAACTTGTTTCACACTTCAAAATCCTGATCAAGGCATCAACGTCTTCAAAAGGTTGTGATAATTTTAAACGGACATTCCACAAGTGTGATAATTGTTCTTCGTGTATTTCGATCCCTGATTGTCTCAAGATTAGTAATGTAAGTGGGGACTTACATAATTAAAATCACAAGATCTCAGTGACACGGCTCTGAGCAGTGGAATGTTCCATAAATATATACTTGTAGATTGCATTCACCATTATACGAAGGGGGAGGCGGTGCGAGTCGTTTCTAAGACTCGATAGGATAGACACAATGAAAGAAGGTAGGCTAGTGTGTGTATGAAAGATTTTGGGAATTAAAAGATCCCGAAATATCTACCCTAATATGAGAATAATACGAATACATTGTGCAGGAATCCAAAGAATCTGATTACGTTTGTACAGGATGAAAAGGGCCGAAGCTAATTGAAATGACTTCAACGCAGATCGAAAGTCATCAAATAATTAATGCACTCATATGCGAGCATTTCATTAATATTCAGGAAAAAGAAGCCAATATATGGATTAGGCTTACGTGAATACCGTCACCCATTTCCAGGCATTGATTAATTTGATTGAAAGGTTTCTTCTTTGGTTTGATTAAAAAATAAAGGTTTACGAAGCGACCAAGTTTCACCCTTTTTTCTGACATGCAATGTAACGCTAGATAACACTGCAAGTTTGATATATTAATTCTCAACGCTCACAATTGCGATTGATAAAAATAATATAACCGAAAATAGTAGCAGCAGGCCAAAGTTGAACAAAATACGTGAAAGGCTACTTAGTAGGTGTTAGTAGGCTTCGAGGCCAGGGTCATGTAAATGATCTTGGCTACCCGGTCGAAGGCTGTGTTTCCGACGTTTTGACAATCTCGACGCGGCGCCACCCGGACACTTAAGATCATTTACAAGTAACAATTTTGTTACCAGGCAACGGTAGTTTTGGGTATTAGAAATTTAAAAAACACTGTACCTAGTGGTAACACTACTTCACATTCTGTTTCGCATTATTTCCAACTTATGTAATTTTCGAAAAGTCAGAATGTTCAACGAAAATAACTCCTGCGCCATTTTTAAGTGTCCTTGGCTCCATCCGTGAAAAAAAAGATCTTTGGGCGCCATTTCTGAGAAAAAAATTAAAGTGGAAATAATGCAATAAACAACTCGTTTTCAAAGAATTATACATTCAAAATTTATTTTTTCTTTAAGAAAAAAAAACACCAAAACCACAAAAAAATGGAACAAGCACCATTTTTTACCGTCCCTTGGTTCACACTACACTAATTTAACACATTTGTAGAAACAATATTATTCACGCCAATCCGGTGGCCAAGATCGCTAAGGCAGTAGTGCCGTACCGAACTCAAACCGAAGGATCGCGGGTTCGAGTCCCGCCTCGGGCATGGTTGTATTGTGTTTCGTCCTTTCACCCCTTATCATCATCATTATCGTGTCAACCCATAGTTACCATACCGTTACAAGCAATAGTGGTCGCTAATGACCTAGTAGTTGATTAGACCTTAAATATAAAAAAATTAAAAAAACATTATTCACATTTTCGGGATCAGCAACCGACAATAAGAGTGTTCTGTTAAAAAATAGTTTATTTTCGTTGCATTATTACAACATTTTCTGTTCATTACTTAAGTAGTGAGGGGGAAAAATAAAGAATATTTTCACTGTAACCTAAAATGAGTAAATAATACTACTCAAAATACCCGATTCTCGTGCATGCTACTAAACCAAATATATACTTTCCTTTCTCCATTCTCTAAGTTTTTCAGTGAATTCGAGAATGCTATTTCACTTATTAATAACGAAGATAACTCTTTATTTTTATTTATTTATCTGCGTCAAAAACACTTAAAATTCATATTTTTGTAATTGTTTAATGAATTCTACGGAATACTGGCATACTCTCAATGAAATTATTATCCCAACTCATACATGAATGTAATTTCGTGCAGAAAATAAATTACAGTATCTTCTCCTCTATTAGACGAGCAAATTTTCCTGTAATTTTGCTTCCTTCTGCACAGCACTTTGTAGAAGAAGAAAACCGTCAATAACGTTAAGAATTAAAGATCAAGAACTGACGAACCTTCTAAGTATTGACGAAGAAAATTCTCAGTTTTTCGGATACAAACGATGAAAATTGAAAGTTTATAAATTAACGAAACTGATGTGCATATTATAACAGCATATGAAGCACGGTCCTGTGATTGTTTCCAATTTGAGGCCGTCGGAATCTTAGCCGGTAAGTCAGTTGTCAGAATTGTAGTGTACTTGCTTGCAAGCGACGTTAATGATATCTTGAGTCTAAAACAATGCTATGAGTGTTAGAAATGAGTATTAAGTTCCAGTGACACAGGCGGTGACGAAATGGACAAAACCGCAATTATAAATGTAGGTTTCCGCGGCCCGAGTCCATATCTTCATGGCTGTTCGGTTACGCCACGTTGCAGGCTTCTGTGGTTGGACCTTGACCTGAGGAAGCCCGCAACATGGCACACGAAACTTCGTCCTCTCAGCCTGCGACGTGATTTTCTACGGCAAGCTATGCTTTTGAGGTCAAACGGTGAAGAAATTATTTATCTTTCATATTAAAAGGAGCAGTGCTCCGCGCATTATCAGTGAGACCCCGTTCTCCCTAAGTACATCAGTTATTATAATCGGTGAT
>BOPP01000250.1:1331257-1366047 GCA_017312745.1 Gryllus bimaculatus
ACACATTTACTGAATGTTTGTTAAGAAAACAGATTGTAAATAAACAGAATAATAATAAAAAAAAAATATTAAAAGGAACGTGCTTTTACTACTCAAATGTCTCACCAAGGCGGTCTAAATTAACAGGCACTGCACCTGACCACGTGATCCATCACTGACGTCAACCTTCGGGTCGGAGTGTTAGTCACCGTGCAATCAGAGGATGTGTTATATTTGCCACCGTTTTTTCCAAAAAGGGTTAATTGTTAACACTGGTTTGTATTTCGATGTTTCTAGACGTTAATGTTGAATAAGGTGTGATATTAATTAATCAGATGATTAAGGAAACAATCATATTTCGACTGTTTCCTTAATCATCTGATTCCCGTAAATAGCAAATTATTTTGTTTATTTTGCTTGATAATTCATGTTTATTTTAATAAATTGATTTTTTTATTTTGTAATATGTACAAGTATTTCTACATATTATAGTTAATATTACTATACAATATTGTAATATATTGTATCTGCATTATTCATGATATTTAACTGAAATGCCCGATCGTTTCGACTACTTCAATCAAATGCATCTTGATAATCGAAATCGCTGATGAACTACCACAAGTCACACAGAAGACTTCCCCTACAAATATTAGCGAACTAAAAAGCGCTAAAGAAACACCACAATATGAAGGTGATTTTTATGAATTTATAAACAAATCACAATACAATCAAGAAATGATATCGTATCCTGATTAAATTTGAAAGTAAGTGGTAAACTGGTGATGAAAATAATAATTATTCAAATTACATATTTGTTTTACATCGAGCCTGGAGCATACTGGGTGTTTCAATAAATTCAATTTAAAGTTAGACAAAGTCTTGCGTAATAAAAAACGGGCACATGTCACTTAGAATAAATTCGTTCCAAATCTGATCAGTGGTTTCTCAGATTTCGGTTAATTCGATCACATATTCTCAAACTCCCTTCACTCTCTTTCACTTTGTCACTTCAAAGTAACTGATTGATACGGCACGTTCCCAAACGCACATTTATTGAGAAGGTCGACAAAGGCGATCGGAATCAAAGTCTTAATGAAAGCGCTCGACACATTACCATTGAACCTTCACCACTCCAGGGGAGAAGTACACGAGTTAGCGTGTTCCCAACCAGAGAGAACATGGAGGAAGAGAGTAGAACAAAAGAGGGGAGGATGAATTGAGGAGAGAAAGAGAAAATAAGAGGTAAAGAAGGTGTACAAAAGGTAGTAGGGAAGATTTCTTGAACTCGAGAGCCTTGGTAATATTTTGCCTAAAATTAACTAGTAAGATGATTGTTCTGAGAGAATCTGTGGATATTTCCACGGTCAATTCAGGGTCTGAAGCAGAGAGTTTATCTGTATTTAGCTATTATGTGTTCCGTAAAGGACAATTGGAGGCGGCACCGTTAGATCCCGGGGTTTCTAGTCGGTCACACAAGGGACCGACGATGTCTCGAAATCACTATGCCTTCATGGCTTGGCGTGGTGAAAGAATTCGCGACAAATGTTTCGCGGTTGTGGCCTTTCAGCAGAACCATCCCAGCATCCGCCTGGATGACTGCGGAAAACCACGAAAACCCAAGGCAGGCCGGCCGGCTCGTGGAGTGAAAGCTGGGCAACGCGCTACGCTCTGAACTACTTCTCTCGGTAAAGCAGACATTACGGTGACAAAAAATGTTCCCACGACATTGCAAAACCCAGAGAACACCAAAGGCGGGGGGGGGGGGTCGATGACGCCACCCAAATTGTAAGAACTGAAACTTGTTTGTATTAATAAGGGGAAGGAAAGGATTTTGGGGTGCAAATTATGAACGTAAAAGGTGGGGAAAATTTTGAAAATACATACAACTAGTGGTGTGACAAAATGGCACCCACTTTTCCGTATTAATTTTCTATTTCCTTTGGTCTCGCCTAGCTATACAAATTTGCCACATATTCTTTGCCATCTATCGGCGTCTAAAGTATATTTTTTAATTTCTTAATTTTTCGGTTTTCTAATAGTAGCACGGAAATAATATTTAAAGAATATTTAAAAAACAGTAAAATCTTGTTCTAAATTTAAGTCTCTTTTTCACAGAAAATTTTTGCATTTTTGAAAAACTTCATTTGAAGCACATTTAGACGTCATTTGTAGAGCATTAACTCACAAATACAAAAGCGTTTACAAATTGCTGGAAACGTACATATTAATGGCGTGAGAGATGTTTCAAAACAATTGCATTTCAGAAATGTTTTGAAAAAATAAAGAACATACCCCGAAATAACCTATATGTCATATTAAAGAGTGCAATTAGCACTATCCATTCGAAAATTTTTAAGATAAAATATGGAGCTGTTTTTAAAAATTGTCATTTAAGCGTTGCTCAAAATGCGAAATTTTGAGCTGTTTTCACGGACAACGGTTGACTTTTCGAGAAACTTCGTCTAAAATTATTCAGAGCACATGTTCTCATAAAAATGATAACATAAACACATTGTCGCTAATGTAAATATTAACGACATGAGAGACAAATCCAAAACATTACATTTTTCGTAATTTGGAAATAACAAAAGAATAGAGCAAAATAATGTTGCGTCTATGTCATCTTACAGAGTGCATTTAGCAATGTCCCCACCAAAAGTCTAAAGAAAAAAATAGGAGCTGTTTTTGAGAAAATCATGTTTTTTATTGCCCAAATTGCTCGCATTATTGCGCGAAAACGGACGGGACGGACGGGACGGACGGGACGGACGGGACGGACGGGACGGACGGGACGGACGGGACGGACGGGACGGACGGGAGGCAATGGCGGTGGTGGAGGCGGCGCAGGGAACAGTCGATCGCCCTGGGTAGCTTCGCGGGCGGCAGCTGCCGATGCGGAGCAGTGTGGAGGGAGAGGAGCAGCTGTACGCCGTTGGCCCCCTCTGCTGCCCGGGAGGGTGAGAGGCGCGTGCCAGCGACCCTTTCGCGCCCCCGAAATCGATTCCCGAGTCCCACTCTGTTTTCAGCTCGCGTCACGCTCTGGTCTCAGGATGCACGTCGCGAAACCTGTACCAAAGGAGACAAACCAATTTCCCTTTCTCACCTCGGGTAATGAAATTAAATGAATAGAGAAGTTAACTTAATCCTCCACTGTAAAATGCCACTCAAAGCAATTTAAAACTTAGAGGCTGAGTTATCAGGGATGAATGTAATATAATTTTGATATAGAAAATATGAATTCAAGTTTAAAGAGAGAATGAAAGTGGAAATAACGTAATTATTTTCTGACTTGCAGTTAAGCATTATATAGGAAAAATGTAACTGTTTCATATTTAATTTCATTAAATTAATAAGAGAAGGTACTAAGAATAAATAATTCAGGTATAAGAATAACAGCATAGAGCGTAACCTTTTTTAGGATAGGATATTCTTCACAGAGTTTTCAACAGCGACCTTACATCATTCCTCTGGCGACGACTACTTGCACAAGATTCTTCCATGCAAATAATTTTGGGTTTACAACACTTTTCAGTACCTCGTTTCACACAGATATTTTGCTTCTTCCCTCACGATATTTATGCATCTGTTCTCTTCTTTCCTCACGTCCTCTTTAGGCAATCCGGCGCTCGCCGCACTCTGTAGGTTTCCGTCGCCACTCCCGACCTCTTCACGCGGGCGGTACGTCATTCACAGAGTCGATTCAAAGGAGCATATGCGGGCACGCCGACGCCGCTCTCACGTGCGGGGGGCGCATAAAAGCCGACAGCGAAAAGGCTCGGCTCGGCTTCCGGAGGCGGCTTTAAAGCGAAGCGCCCTTGCTCTCGCCCCTGGGGTACGCCGCGGCGCGCCCGCTCCCGCCACACGGAACAGCGATTTCGGGTGGGTACAACTGTTTGCTCGAAAACCCCGCTTGTCATCGTTGACTTTGGAATCCTTTTCTACTGAAACGGTATGTTGGCTTCGTCGCTATGTCAAACAGAAGTGAGGCGACTTTGTGTCCGCTATTTGAATTATTTCAGTGTGACATGGTACGAAAAGAGAAAGATGAGAGTTTCAAACCACTTCTATCAGTTCCGTCAATACATTAATAGAAATATCTTGACACAAAGGGTTAAAGTAATACACATTATGTTGAGGTTATTGTTGATAATAAATGAAATAAAGCAATTTGATAGACGTTACAAAAGAGAACCCAAAGTTTGTTCCTTTCGAGGTTTCAAACTTTTCGTATTTTTTCAGTGAGGTCCGTATTTTAACCATGTTACTCAGAATTGAATGACAACATTAACATGGAAGCACAAGAAGATTTAATTCACTTAATACAATATTAGGTGAAGCATTACATTATCTCACTATACTCACTCTGACATGTTCCGTTAATTTAATCTGACAATTTTAACCATACCTCCCATCCACACGAAGTCATCTTGCTCTGTGATCTCGCGTACGTCTACGTCGAATGCCAACATTCTACATCAATTGATTTCACAAGGTTGTTTTAAATTTCAGTACTCTAATAACATATTCTTCCTCTCTAAGTCTATTTCTCTAAGTTTAACGCTATTTCACACTAGTTCGTTAATTTGAAGTTTGTCAACAATGTTTTTCTGCATTAACCCAGGAAGTCATGAAAATCTTGTTAAGAAGGAAAGTTTATTGTGGGAAAACTCTTCGCATAACCGCTGCTTCAACACGACTCGTGTACATATATTATTGTAATCCTCATACTTTGCTCCTAGCAACTAATTTAGAAATCTGAAGTTGTTCAAGATCCCCTGGGTTTACCGTCAACCCTCTCGGAACTTACAGTTAAGTAACGACGTCAGTTGCGAATTTCGTAATAATCCTAAAGTCCAACGAAAATCAAGACATATATTTGCAGGTCAGGAAGATCACAGATGTTTCTTCCAAAATTCAATTTAGAGAGTTCAAAGAAGCACTCTTGACTACCTTTTCAACTTTTATGACATTCTAGTCGTCTTCGACATAATGTCGTGTCTTAGAATCGGTAATGAGTCCTGTGTAATGACGCGCGGAAGTCCAAGAACTCATAGGGCTCTCAATAAGCATTTAAATTCTTAAAATTCTGTAATATATAAAATTTATAATTAAAGTCAATTTTTTTCATTACATTTTCCAACGACTTTTTAATTTAAATTGAACAGTTACTTCATGTTTGAATTGAACCGCTAGCACTCTCTTATGATTTTGCTTTCACACGCTGAATGAAAACATTACAAAATATTTCACACATTCTTTTAGTATCGTATTTATGAATTTTAATGAATGATAGAGACAAATTCAACATTATCCCTATATACAATAATTCACGATGTAATTAGCTCCCCAACAAAGTGACAGGGTGGTGCCAACTGAAGCTCTCAATGGTAACTCCTAAACTTTACTATTTTATAATTCTGACTTGTGGAGTAAACATTATTTATCCGTTAAATCTGAATCCCGAAATTTACATCTTCAACCGTCTAACGTAGAAGTGTGTCACAAATGTGTCTCAGAATAAATGTTCCAAACTACTAGGACATGTTGGAGGTCAAAGGTAAACGCATGGAAATGAACTTGAGGGTGAAAAGAAACGATCTGGCTTAGTCGAAGCGATGTCGTGTAAATGTCAAATACTGCGGTAGATTAGTAGTCTACTAGTGAGGGTGAAATTTCAAACGAGTACCTTCGTTATCTGAGATTTTCCATCACGTGTTCATTGTCAAAAGAGATCTTCATCCTCCCTACTTGTTGAAGACGTTTGTAACACATATTCTGACACGCTGTCAGATATCAATATATTACTTGGATGTAAAATGGGGAAGTCACGACAGAGCTAGTAAATGTGTCCCTCGCCAATACAAAGACAAAGGGAACCGTCAGTCCTCTCGAGCCCTGTCGTGCATTGCGCCCTCGGCCTCACCTTCAGCGAGGCCTCCGGACGATTCCCGACGAGTCGATCCGCTCGGCTCTCGAACTCGCGTCCGCCGCTCCTCTCCGTGGGGGCTTGCTCCCGCTCCCGCTCCCGCTCCCCTTGCCCTGCCCCGCACAGCGAGGCGCGCCTTCCTTCATCCCCTGTGCAGCCGAGGCTACACTCAGAGGAGCGCGATTTAGCATAGAGCTGGCGATCTTACGCCCAGGAGATTTTCTTTATTATTACATTAATTGTTTAACCGATCAGCTGTCTTCCCTCGCCACTTTTCTTCGCAACTCAAGAAATGTTCTTGTTCAGATGTCCCATCACGTATGGGCCACTCCAGAAAGTTCTAAACGGTTCACGATATCAACGTGTAGTTTCGTTCAACAATGCAGAATCCTAGGGCAAGTAATATATATGAAGAATTGTTCGTAATATTTTTGTTTTCGAGACATTTAATGAACTTTAGTTTTTTAAATGAAACTACGTATTTTCTTATCAGCAATAGATAGATGATAAAAAAAGAAATACAATGATGTATCATATGTTAGAATGTTGATAGTAATTTGAGGATAAAATTACACTTTCTGATATGTGATTTTAAATTAAATATTACAGTCTCCCCGCAACAGACTTGGCGCTTTGAAGGCCACCTTCCCCGAAGCCAATTGTTGCGAGGGCTGCACCAAGAAATAGTTTCGTTTACTTTCTATGTAATGTAAAATTTTTCTCTCGTTTGATTATTTCGTTGTGGATAGCACTGACTGGAAACGTCACCAGAAACCTAAATGAGTAAAAAGGGGGAATAATTTTGAACGCCTCAGCATCTATTGCAAGGGATGCCAGCATCGGATACGTTTTTCCAAAAAAAAAGCACTTCCCTCTGAAGATAATTGTTAAAGTCTTTTGAAATTATTGAATTATCGCGCTGTTTCAAAAACTGCTAGTATACGTTGTGGTTTGTTTCCAAAGAGCCAGAACATGAATTTTGGCGTTTTGGGAGTTTTAAAAAGCCGCAACGCGTTCTGGTAGGTTTTTTTATTTCCTTTTGTCACTCAAAGACAGTTTTCAGACTTTGAATTTCAAACATAAACTATATTATACTCTTTTAAGCGAAAAACAAATGCGTTCTATCCCGAGATAAAATAATACAGATAATTCAGTTTTTGAAAATAATTAATATATTGTTTAGATCAGCGGCATTAGAGTCAGTCATTCATCGTGCATCTGTAATGGTTTTGTAAAGCAAAAAATTCCCTCTCCTTACGAGAAGTGATTTTATGCCATAGTAAATTGCAGACCCCTAATTCCTTCTTTTATATTACCTTATAGAAATAAGATCTCATTCTCCTCACTTTCCGAATATTCTCTTCTGTTATATTATTCGCCCCTCCCTCGCCTTCCGATAAACTGCTGCCATGGTTGTCTGGCATGATGTTATCCCTCGCACGAGAAAGTACGTGCGTAGACGTCGCTGTCATTTCGAGGTAAAAATCTCCAAAGAATATATAATAAATACCAAAATAACAAGTCTTTACGGGTTTCGCATCCTCAGACCGAATTTGGTAGTTATGAATTTGTATAGTGCTTGAAAGAAAGTAATTCAAAAAATTTATTTTTATACCCATTTAATCATGATCTATAATCAAACTCTTTTCAATTAAAAAACAACATTTTCATTCCAATCTGTTTTTAATTCAATGCGCATGAACTGGCCTGTGTTGCGCGCGAGGAATAGGGCTTGCCCTTCGGGTTGGGTCTCTTTAAAATGCCATCATTCCACGTCGGATTTTAACATGTTTAACGTTGAATGTCATTTCTTTATTTAGAATACATTGGGCGATTGAGAGACGTCTAACATACAAATATAAAATTTTATTGAATCGTGGATATTTTTATAGGTACTCTGACTTGAAATTAATGCTCAACAACAGTCAAACATTTTTTATTTTATTCGCCAGGGGTGTTATAAGGGATATAATGATCGAGGAGTGACAAAATCCCCAGGGCTTTTTGTAACCGGTGATACTGCAAGATTTTTTTTCTTAATTTCAATAATTCAGATTTTTCTTTCTAATTAATTAGACATTAACTTGGTTTTCTTTTCAATTTACCCTCCCATAATTCTCTCCACAATTCCCTCCATTAGAAAACTTGTAGCATCATTCAACTGTTTTCACATTGCCCTCGTCGCCACGAACCTCTTGATCCAAGTTCTGCAGGGTATACCGCGCTACATATTGAAGGCAATGACAAGCAATAACTTACCTGTAAAATCTAAACATTATGTATAACTAGTAAAATTACGCGTATTTTCATAAGATTTATACAAAATTTTATATTAATATTGTAAATACTCCATCAGATGGAGTATTGCCAATTGAAATAAACACTCTTGGACTCTCAACAGTTGAGAAAATTAATAAACATGCTAATGAAAAATTTCACAGTACATAATAAATAATGGTATTTTAATTAACAGTTTGCCTTCTTAAAACTTTAGTAACTGAAAATAGGTTTTCTATCCACACACTGTTTCGAATACCAGCAAGCAACTAAGGAATACAGAAATCTAAAAGGGGGAATAATAATGGCAAAAATTTTCAAAATTTATTGTTATTCGAAAGGAAGAAAATTAAAGGGACAACGAGCTTGTGAAAGTATCAATTCATATATAAATATAGGTATTTATGTTCCAATAAGATTAGTATTATAAACCGATTTATTTCTTTAATCAAAGTAATACCCTCAGCTCTACAATATTTTCATTTCGGAGCACAATTATTTCTAGGGGCGCTTGGACGCACTTTTTATTATGTCCCAAACAGAGAATTACTTTCATGCGATTGCACAATACCTAAAATGTTGATTCCATTTAACAAGTGAAACGTTCCAGAAAGATTCAATATTGAATAAAATGGATTTCTATTACCTTCAGGCCAAATATATTCTATTAAAATCGCAGTCCTTTTAATTCTTTTTTTTCAGACGTCCTTTCAGAAAACGTATTTCTCATACAAAGAAAATGCGGACTACCGTGAACGTAATTTCTATCCACTGTCATAGCATCGTTGTCAGGAGTGGGGGAGAATTCGCGATTCAGGCAAGGTACTTAGAGTGGTGTAAAAAAATAGATATTAGTCTATCAACATAGCATTGCAGTTGGTATTCTAGCCCATTGATGTGTTCCAAAATTAACACTTAGCCTCTTGTCGCGTAAGACGTATTTACAGTCGCATAGCAAGTAGGGGGATCAAAAACGTGTTCTAGAGTAGTTTTTTGTCTTTTTTGATTAGATAAGGATTTACCGTTTATTAGTTTAGGACGTTTCTGAGACCAAGTTTATACGCTTTCTTTTGACTTACGATTTCGGAGTTTTAGCAAACGCACAAGAGCGCAATATGGCTTCTGCTCTGGGAATCGGGAATCCGCGCATGTACCCGTTCGCAAAATCTCAGAATTTGATTGTCAAAGGGAAGAGTGGGTACATCATGATTTCGACTTTGAACGCTTACACAGAAACCTCGCCTCGCGAAATCGTTTCCTTGAAACACTCTTACTACCCACACGCACGATGCACCCTTATTTAATATCTGTCAATGTATATAACAGTTGTGCGATAAAGTAAAAACTGTGAATGAAAATTCATGATTCTAGATCTGTGCTTTCAAGAAAAGGATTGCATCACACAGAAAGATTTAAAAATATGACATTGTTATACCTCAAACACTGAAAATATTTTAACACAAAATTACAGACAAAGTTTGTAATATATTACTATATACAAGTAGGATTACTATTTGATAATAACTCATCTATAGTATTTTGGACACAATCAAATAGTTACATGGTTTGGATTACCACAATATCTCTGCAGTTACCACGTAATTTAGCAAAGTAGGATTGCTTTTTAAAAATATTTTTCTTCAATTATAGTCCCATTTACTTTGAACCCTCTTTTTCCCTTTATTTTGGTTCCTGTTGCCCCTCTTTAAGGTTTTCCAGATACACAAAAGGTATTAGCACGCGGTTGTTAAGATTCTGGACATACGCGACCCTTGATCGACGAACGCCGTCATTAGACATTCTGCGTAGATCAAAAGCCCCAACGCCCCGTTTAATCTGGTGGGTAGTTTTCTGGACCAGTGCCCTAACATATTTTTCCTTGTCCTAACCTTCACACTTTCTTACACATACCTAAACGTGCACGCCCAACACTACCACACATGCCGGAAAACCGGTCGAGAGCTTAGCGCTTGTCAGATCTGCGGTGGTGCCACGCTAGTAGGAGGTACCTGGTTGGCGATAGCGCCCACAACGCGACGTAGATTGGCACCGGATGCGCCAGTCAGCGAGGAAAGATCACCGCCACCTCTAGCGATGAAAACATGCACTATACTTTCGCGACTAAGGTCTTTAGCTTTCGACGCATCCGGAATAACTAACACTTTACGTCTTTGCATGAACGTGGGTCGAACTGTGAATAAGGAGTCAGATTTGCTGCAACACCCACAGATATTTTCCATAAACACGAATTTTCCTTTCTTAAATTTCGTTCCGTAACAGCGGTCGATGTAATATAAGGAAAAATCAAAAACGGTAACTTGGGAAAAGATCAATATTGATCGACGTCTTTGTTTTCATGTAGCCTTTTTGCTCTCTTTCGTAAGTATGCTTAAGTTATTTAGTAAGTGCGGTAAGTGCAAACAAGCTTTTTAGCAAGTCAGTTTAAAAATGGCTAGCTCGTCAATATTGGGTGTAAATGATCCTTACAGTTTTTGCTACATTTGTGGATCACCGACTGAAAAATAGAAGGCAGAACATTGCTTCCGATGCCTAAGGGACAGTCGTGCACTTTATCTACAAAGGGCGACAAAGGACTCGCCTGCCAGAGCAACAATGGATCCAGAAGACAGGAATGTAATGAGAATTAATTTGGTAAAAAGAGATAAGATCATTCTCCCACCACTCCATACTAAACTAGGGATAATGAAACAGTTCATTAAGGGAATGAATAAAGATGGAGACTGTTTTAAGTATATCGGTCACACATTTTCTTTTCTGCCTGACGCTAAATCAAAAGAAGGAATTTTTGTGGGTCTCCAGATTAGGAATCTATAACTGATGCAGGCTTCGAAGATGTTACGACGTGTGAGGAAAAACTCGCTTGATCGGGCTTTTAGAGTGTAATAAATGAATTCTTGAGAAACAGGATAGTCCCAAATTTCAAGAAGATTGTGGAAGATATGCTGCTGGCTATGAAAAATTTAGGTTGCAATATGAGTGTCAAGCTGCATTTTCTTCTTAGCCATATTTTCAGGCAACTTGGGAGATTTTAGAGGAGAATATGGTGAACAATTCCACCAAGATATGAAGGACACAGAAAGGCGTTATCAGTGTAGCTTGAATGCTGTTATGATAGGGGACTATTGATCGTCTCAGAAGATGGAT
This sequence comes from Gryllus bimaculatus, assembly GCA_017312745.1. Classification (NCBI taxonomy): domain Eukaryota; kingdom Metazoa; phylum Arthropoda; class Insecta; order Orthoptera; family Gryllidae; genus Gryllus; species Gryllus bimaculatus. Next base: position 1,342,608 of record BOPP01000250.1, read on the forward strand.
AATCGCCACTTAGCCACACTTCCACAGCAAAAATAAACAAAGTTGAGTATTAAAACAGTTGTGTCAGACTTGTGATTTGTATTATATAATGACAAATAAACTAACATATTTTCTGAATTAGTTGCAATTTGTTTCGTGTTACTTTCCTACAGTTAATTCCCTAAACTTCCCAATAAATGATATAATATGTTCAGTAAAACTGTCAATGGAATTTTTAAAAATATTTACATGTTAGAGAAAATCTGTTTTCAGGTTCATAAAGAGGAGGCTAAAAAGATTAATAGCACCCATCAAAACAGAAAACCTTCCAAAAAATTCATTTTTTATCTCTCTGTGTTCGTAGCAACTTGTAACGTGCTCACCTCTCTCTGTCGCGATGAAGAATCTCCGCGAGTGCTCCGTGCGTCACAAGGGCCGCTCAGTTTCGGGCGTGCGCGTCGCGCATTGGCCCTGCGCGGCTGTCGGAGCCGTTCTTCTCTCGAGGAAATTGAATGCGCGAATCGAGATTCGATTCCAGAGCAATTCCCGCGCAGACGCGACAAATGCGCGCCTACTCAGTTGTTTGTGTCGCACTATCGCCAGTCTTTACGATTGCGAAATTTGTTTTTCTGCAATAAATCATGAAATTCAATTGTATTCGTTTCTACTTTTACGGTAAATACGATGAAGTAAAAATACCTTTGTTCACCTTTGTAAGTCTTTAATAAATATGTATAGGATACTGATAATTAAAGTTCAAAAATACCCCGGTCCGCTCGACAGAAAAGGAATTTTTGTATACCGTTCATACAAAAATATACAATCAAAAATTCATAATTTAAAACGAGTGCCAGAGATATGATTGAATGAATAAGGAGGGTTTTCAAAAAGACGAAATATTTTCTGACCTCGTTCAGTTTCAAAATAGATGAGCAGTTAGTTTTGCTAAGGGCAGAAGTAACATTCCATTACTCCCAGTAGGGACAGTAAGGTTCCCCAAGAATGGATTTCCTCATTCGAGTTGCAAAACTATCAAAGAAAGAGAAAACTGGACGACAAATTTACGGAAGTGACAGAAATGCGGAACGGTCATAGAGGTAATTGATAGATACCTCACTTGAAACGGACATGCTCAGCGGGGTAAACGAAAAAAACCATTCAAAAAATCAATGGAAATGCTAGTTAAAGATTAAAATAAATTTACTAGATCAGTATGATCAAATAGAAAAACTATTTAAAAAATGTAAATTGTAACACATGAGAGCAGAAGTTTGGAAAAGAATAAGAGATGAAATACGGAAGTAGTGTTCAAGAAACTACATTGCTGAAAAAGAATGAAAAGGAGGAAGAGCAGAAGAAGGAGAAGAATAAGAAGAGGAAGGAGGAGGAAGAGGAGAAAAATAAGAAGAGTAAGGAGGAGGAGGAAGAGGAGGAGGAGGAGGAAGAGGAGGAGGAGGAAGAGGAGGAGGAGGGTGAGAATCTAGAGCCCGGGGAGGTCAGGTTGAAGTCCGCCGCGCTGCCTAGCTCAACTTCTCAGAGCTGCCTCGTTCCATCACCGTAGCATTCCGACCGTGAAGTCCCCTGTACTTTGCCAATCACAAGCTGAACTTGGCTTGACCGGACAGGGCTGGAATGAAATGCTGGCGCCCTGTGCGGCTGGTATTTAATTCGTCTCACAGGCGACAAATTCCAGAGGCTTCAAAGCGACTCCTGAGAACGGAGATATGCGGCAACCGTGAGACACGACCTCTAGCTACAGCACTTGTCAAAAATGGAGGTGTGATACCCACTTACATGTGGTGAACTCTGTCCAAAAATCTAACTGATTTTCATGGAATTTTCTTTAGTGCAGATACAAAATCAAATAACTTCTTTAGCTCTCCTCCGAATATCTCACATAAAATGCAAGGTATGCCTATCATGCACAACGTACAAAGTTTACCATACTTAAAATGAAAGATAAAATGCAAGACACATATGTACTTCACTTATAAAAGTATGAATGTTTGTGAATCTCAAATATCTATTAGTTATGAAACAGTTGTTTATAATTGTGACAAAATGAATAACATATAGTTGAGTACAATACCGAATTTTTAGTTCATGTTTTGCATGAAGGAATAATTGTCCAAACTATCTTAATAAAAACGTTTTGTCACACATTTCAAAATTTCGCTTTCGTCCAACTGTAAGCTTTACCAAGTATTTTAAATCATCTGAAAATTCATTCAATACAAATATTGTTCATTCATGATTGATTTTTATTCTCAGAAATTGAAGAACGTTTTAACAGACATTGAAAATAAAAACTCGACTAATATAAAACAGAATTGTGAAAAAAGAGAAATCGCACAATATATTTTAAAGAATCAGACATAGCTTTTGAAAGCTAAGAAATGCAATAGGGGCGCTTCATGCCAATATTTGGCACTTTTGTAAAACAAAGAAATGTAGCAAACACGGAACATACAATTGTACAGACTGCAGGAAGGCAATGTCCGCTTCTTGAGGTAAGAGAGTGCATAGTTAGAGGAAAGTACTAATGGATGAAATTATACGTTTTATCATCAGATCATCATCATCATCATAAGTCCTAAATGAGTCCAAATTTGGTATTGTGAAAATATTTTTCATCTTGTAAAGAGACGGCCCCATAGCCCGATATTCGTCGCGTATTATACACGTACACATATTAATGTGACCACCGCCTACGTTCTACGTGCACATGCAGAAACCCCTCATGGACAACAGGTGGCAGAACGAACAGTGGAGGACGCGTCAAACGGTGCTTTAGTTGCCGCAATATAGAAAGGTAGCAAATAGGAAATAGAAATAGTAGCAAATTCTTATGCTCTTTCTTCCGAACTATTCAAGGGTGGTTCCGAGGTTTTATTACTAGATGTATTTGTGATCTGCGAAAGTGTTCTTTTAGCTGTCTTTCCAGTATCAATTAAAGGGAAGTCTTCATCAAAAGTAGAATTATCGTTGTGGTTGTGCTCAACATTCTTGTTTGTGTCTTGTGCTAAATCTGCAGTGATATTAGAATTAATATTATCTACATTTTTACAGTTTCTTGCTACATGACCTTCTTCCTTGCATTGATAGCATTTAATAGTGCCATAAGAAATATAAATCCAATTTCTCTCTCCTTTGTACTCAACTACCATAGAATCAGGTATTTTGTTTAGTGAGTCTTCCGGCACATACATTTGCCTACGAAAGCTTAGAATATGAGTGAATTCTTCTTTTCCGAATCCCGCTCTAAGGAAAGACACGTTAGAACTTCGCACTACGTTCAATTTATCAAGTTCTTCTTCAATTACTACATTGGGGATCATTGGGTAAACATTTGACAAAACTACTCGCCTCTGCTTACTGACAAATGGTCGCATATTTTGTTCACTTCCATCTATATTAATAGATTTATATTTATCTGTTACTTCATCAACTAATTGCTTACTGCTAAGAAAGATGCACACTGCTGTTTGAGATCTTGAAAGCGTATATTATGTTTCATGATGAAACAGTAGTAGCTAAGGCTTCTACATATCTTTCTAGAGATGTACTGTAGTCTTTCCCATCAATTATCAAACCTTGCTCTTTGTCTGGATACATGGAATTTTGTACGAGATTACTCCAGTTTGTGCGCCTTGAAGGTTGCCCTGAGGCGGGTTGGCTCCTGTAATCAGAGGCCTTCCCTTCAGCCGATGCTTCATTCGAGGTCATTTCCCGATAACTTGTCCCCCCCGTAGGGGAGGGAGAGATATAGGTTTTGTACTTCTCTGTAGTATTTGCTGATTAATAAACTGTCCACAATTAACACGCAGACTAAGGTAAGTCACAAGCTCACTGCGTAACACTGTGCTGTCACTGCGCAGCGCGGCGCGATGTTGACTCGACGGCTGTCTGTGACGGACTGACAGCTAACAGAGGCGGTGATCAGAGACGAAAGTAACCAACTTTACTCCAAATCTATTTCATTATATGTTTTATTGTAGATTAAATTTGATGAATTTAACCGATTTAAAATGTAAGAAAATGGTATCTCAACTTTTCAGTGCGTATAATTCCATGCAATCTGAAAAGTTTGGATAAGTGATGGAGTCTAATTGTGGTGAGAAATCAAAATATATTTTTGGCTAATTACATAATTATTTTTGTAGATTACTTTACTTGTAATACTAGCTAATTATGTATATATTTTTAATTATTAACATAAGCCTAGATTTCACTCATTAGTCCATTACGCTAAGAGCTTTAACTCATTACAGTCACGTAAGATGACATTAACCAAAGTGGGTAGGAACTCAGGAACAAAAACGACTATTTTTCAAATATTGCTAATCTTGCGATTTTAAAAATTTATTTTTAGTTATTTATCTTAAACTTTTACTCATCTTTCAACTATTTATAATTCAAATGACGGGAATGGATTCTGGAACACATGAAAACGTGCGCAGCGATCTTTTCCCCCCTACGTCACTATTTACTGTTTTTTGAATGAATAAATCTAAATAAAGAAAGGAGAAATGTATGCCTCAACTTAGGAAATTTAAAAGTCAAATATTCAAATATAAGAAGATGTTGGGCATTACACGAGTGTAATTGCAGTGCCTTGTGCAACCCATCATTACTGGTGAATGATGATGATGATAATAATAATATTAAATACCAACACTATTAAATAATAATAATTATTCTATAATTTATTATTAATACGGTAAATAAGATAGAAACCATTAAACATATATCAGCTTTTTCAGCCCTATCAAAGTTCCAATGCAAGGAAAGGTACGAGAGTAATTACTGAGAGAATTGAAACGTCCAATGAAATGAACTGAAACGAATCAAGTGGTGTGAACATTCACCAAAGCCTGTCTCTTCTGATGAACTGTACGCAAAACTGGATGATGAACAAAATAAAATTTATCGTAGGACAGAAGCAAATAAAAAGCATTTCGATGTACGGCAGTTGAAAAAATGTGTCTAATTATTCTAGTAGATGAAGTTATGGCATAGAAACAGAACATAAAGCAGAGAAACAACTAAAATATAGTTTGTGAATCGAGATCAGCCAAATGAGCGATGTAAGAGCACAGGTAGTACCAATAACTTTCTGAGGCCTAGGATTTACCTTGAAAATTGTTAAAAATGTCCGTTGGCACACACCCCCCCCTAGCGCACGCCATTGGTCGCCGCCGAGCGCTGTACGCAGTGATGATCTCGACATTAATTGTCAGTTATTTTAAACAGTTTTTTCTTGTTGTTTTTTACAATAGTAGTATTTTAATACAATATTTATGGTTTTAAAATCAATACCAAATCATTATAATGGAATTAAAAGCATAAAAAATGTGGCGAGAGCTGTCTGAATACTTTTTTTAGTTCTCAAGGGTGATTAAATATGTTTCTTTACAACGAGAAGAAATAGAGATATTATGGTTTTGATATAATATTAGCTCCATTTTATACATCAAATTGTGATTTTTCAATTTTTCTTGTAACAAAAGGCACCTGTAATAATTAAATTTATTTTCGATTGTGATTGTTGTATCCTACATAAAAGAAAAACTCGAAACTTAAAAATAACATTTATCATTCGTGCCCTTGCCTAAATCACAACTACATTCACCACGACAACGCGGGAGACACGGAAGTACTTCAATTTTCTTCATACTGTTAAGCAATACTGTCGACAACATACGGCTTTTCGTCTGAAGAGGTATAGAGAAATGAATGATCAACATTCTGTAAACAGAACACGTCTAATAACTGTTACGCGCACGCCATGCTTTATTTGCTCTCATCCTCTCTCACAATTTTAACTTCAAGCAATACCAATATGATTCGTGACTTTGCGAAACAGTCAGTATGGAATTGCATCTTAAAGAGCATGTCGTATACCGCAATTTTGCCTCAGTCACGCTACAGTGCACCTAGCAGTAGCACCTTGAGTGGTTTTGAGGATAAAGCAGTTCAGGTATCCTATGTACTCCAAAACTGTGATACTATTTATCGCTTGCTAGTAGGTTAGCAAAAACATTTCTTCCAGAGACACGACTGGGATTATGACTTTTTATAAATATCAGAAATCGGAGCAAAAAACTCGAAGAGTGACATGAAGAAAAGTTATGTTTCAGTAACAACCAACAGAGGGAGTATTTACCTGTTTAGATCGGTGCTGGTAGGAAAAAACACTAAAAATGCAAATCAGGAATGACTCTCTAGCGAGGGCAGTCTACTGAGAGCGACGCTCTTTTTCATGCAGCACTAGCAAGAAGAAGAACGGCTCGCTGCCAACTAAACGTTTAGATGCTTGCGATACATCGATGTCGTGCAGTTGATATTTTGTGTAACATATTTTGAAAATATTTTGTATAGCTTCAAGGAAGCTAGACTGATTTTCAAGAGTCTATTGTTATTAAATATTTTAATAGAAACAAATAAAATCAAAGGTAAGCCAGGTTCTCACCTGTCGACTAACAGTGGGTAAAAAACGTCCAAACTCTCAGGTAACTCAAAACACTGGAATGTGCAAGACAATCGCGATAGTAGTAATAGTTTATATATTTTGTGAAGTATTGCAGACTTGTCGAGAGACAGTAGATCTGCTCCTAGGAATCTGGTTGCAACCTGGAGGAGATATTATATTTAATCGACAACTAACATCTATCGTTATGAATTTTGATAATAATAATAATAATAATAATAATAATAATAATAATAATAATAACAATAATTTCCTCAAAATTATCACGAATGTTCCCCAAAAACGGAACGTCAATGTTATAACCATGAGGCAAAGCATACTTTGTTTTGGAGACAATCTGCTTCAAGCTGTGACAAATGTGGCTTGTTTGTCTCAAAAACAAAGAATACCGCTCATCGAGATCATAACGTAGGCAATCATCGCTATTGAGACAATTCATACTAATTTTGAGTACAGTGTTTAGCCAATATTTTCCACTTCCATTGACCACGTCTTCTAGACAAGCGCGTCGTTTGGCCGCTGCGTCAGCCAACCTGCGGCGGAGCGCGGAGGCAGCTGCGTGGCGAGCCGAGTGGCGAGCGCTGCCTAACGAGCGGCGGCGGCGGGCGCAATGCGCGGTGACGCAGAGCGGGGGCGGGGCGGGGCGGGCCGGAGGCGTTGCGTTGGCGGGGGAGGGCGGGGGTGGGGCGGGGGTGGAGGGCGGGGGCGGGGTGCGCGGGGCGTGTGGGGGGCGGGGCGGAGCTGGTGGCGGGCGGGAGCGAGGCGGGGCGGGGACGGGGCGGGGCGGGGCAGGCGGGGGCGGGAGGGCGCGGGCGGGGCGGGCGGGCGGGGCGGGGCGGGGCGGGGGGGCGTGGCGGGCGGAGGGCCCGGGTGGGCGGCTTTGATAGGCGGCGCTGCCTCGCGCCCAATTACCGCAGTGCTGCCCGAGACGGCATGTCAATTTCCGAGGCGCCTTCGTCAACCTGCCCCGTTTTCGCGGCGCGTAGCGCCTCACCCCACGAACCGCAAGCCACGCACCTCGTTTGTTTTTTACTGCATTTACTCCACGCACAAGTTGCGTTTTGCAAGAGGGTTCGGTTTCAACTAAGAATTCTTTTAAATCAATAGTTACGTTACTGATCGTGGAAAAAAATTACGGAGCCACAAAGTGTGTTCAGGGTATTCCAGATCAAAATCCTCCTTTCGTCATAAATAGTTTTAACGAAAGAGTGGTTATTCATGATAAATATTTCATTTAGTTATGTTGGGTTCAGTATACGATAATTGTTTTGAAAAAATAACTAAAATTACAAAAATATCTGTCCTAACCTCTGAATCATTCACTTTTGGGAAAGTGATGGAAGAGTTTACGTAGCCGACGTGAAACGCGCTGTTTATCTCGTATATTTTCATTCAAAAACACACAGAGCATCCCGAATATTGACTACCAATGACGTATAGGTACAATATTCAAAACAACGGAGTAGTTGACATGAATATTAATTAAAACAAATACCAATTGACATGCAATTTAATTTTCGACGTTCATTCGATCGCAGCAAGTATATGTAAATATACATTAGTTGCTAGATACAAGTATTAAAATGGCTAGTAACAAAAATTGCATTGCCATTGTAAATATTAATATATTAATGACAACGTTTTGTTACAAAAAGTATGAATTACGTTATGCTCATTATTAATATGAAAATTGGTGCAAGATACCCCTGGTGAATTGGTATCAATATTCAAAATTCCTCGAACTTGGCATAAAAATGTATCGCGTTATCCGACTACAGTGCGGCCCTCATCGGACAGGGACCAGTGACGTAAGCTAGAGGGTGAGAAACGATGAACAAGTTCATGTTTCAGGGAAAATGTCACCAGTTTCCATTGCGAGCAGGAGGGAAATTGAAGCCACGAAATCTCACTGATTACGTCGGATCGTGCCCTTCCAAACACTAAAGCTTGACGTGTGGCCTACTAATCAGGGTAAAATGTCACTTGTGTAACTCATCACACTTTATGTGGCAAACATCGATTTTCTTGTATTGCTCTTCATGTTCTAGGCGTTGGTAACATTTATTCTGAGACATCTGTAGTGTTAAAAAGAATTTTAAGGCATTTTCCTGTTTGAAACACTTTAGTTTCTTCTGCTGCGGTAATCATTGAGTTCGTTTTCTAATATTCTGAATTAAAGACTGGAGACCAAAACAATATTTATCGTTTCATCTGTAAACAGTTCACAAGGTGTCTATCATCACTGCCACAAATCAGAATGTTGTAAATATTGATATCAAATGTATGTTGACACAATATTAGATATTACATATTTTAATTGCACAGTGTATTCTCTTATTGTGGGTAATACCACTACTGAATCATTGTACAATTCCATTTGCAAGTTATCATTTATTGCCCTGTTTACGCTTGTTTCTCGTGTGAATCCAAAAAATATACGATTGTAAATACTTACGTCTTTTGAATTCTGTAACGTTTGTACGCAAGCTTCTTTCCTTTCATTGTTGGTTACATCATCGGTATATTATCGTTGAATATGCAATGGTGCTATTTGTTCGAACGACAGTGAAGCAGTGCAGAGAAGAAAAAAGAAACCCAACCCGTTCGGTAAAGGTGACATTACTTCAACTTAATCGAAGAAAGAAATGTTCTTACCGAAGACGAAAATTAAGAGGAAGAATGGTCAAATTACCAAAAGAAGAGGTTTTCAGAATGGCTGCAATTACCTCACTACGATTAGGTAAAGTATGAACGGGGTTACTTAAAGACAGTTAAAAGAAAGCTAAATATCAGGTGAAGGCACAGCATTAGGGGAAAATTGAATACGATACAGGAGAATTGAGTCTTATATAGCATTGAAAGAAAAGATAAAACATCCCAACAACAACAACAACAACAACAACAACAACAACAACAAAAAAGCGTAAAGCCTTCGATTTTTAAAGTGTTTGCCAGGAGAAAAAAATAAAATTGAATAAAAAGTATTCAATTTATTCAAGAGCAGCATGGATTGACAGTATCTTAATTTAATAAATATTTCATAGGATCATTCTTAGAAACCAAGAAAATTAACTTTTTGAACACATAGCTTTAATTGATTTGATCGGAGGAAGGAAGGAAAAGAAATGTGAGCTATTGAAACCGTTCACGTATTCACATTTGTGAAATACTTCGCTGTCCATTCAAATCAGGATAAAATCTGATTTGCCCAATGTTTGACACCGCCAGTGTAGTAATGAAAATATCAGCATAGTAAGTTCGATATCTCATTCACCGTGAACGAACCGCTTGAACGATTCACAAGAGTTTATCAGCATATTTTATCAGAGGCAGCTTGATCAGGGCGCTTTCGTTAACAGAGGAGACGGAAAATCTGGAATCTGTTTCAATCTGTTATAAAATCAAAAAGTCTCTAAATAATTATTCTATCAACAGAATTGCCTCTTGTGATAAATTATTCGTGGAATTTTGAAAAGAAAATGTGTGGAATTATTGTGAAAGATGTAAGCACGTGGAATGCATAATTTTCATACTTTTATTCCCTTTCACGGTATTTTTTTGTTGTTGGTTCTGATTTTATATACTTTTTTCAATTCCCTATTTGGAATATCATAATTCCAGCCCGCTAATTAAATAACAGTAAATGGTATCTCTTAAAAAAACAAATTAAATCTGATTTACGACTGCAGTTCCGAAACTCATAGACGCGCTCATGACACGTGGGAGCGGAAGCATTTCTACCAACTGCTGGAAACCTGATCTGCATCTTCAAGGGTGCGAGCCAAAGCTGAATTACCCACCATGAAGACGAAATTGGAAAGATCGACACCAGAAGACGTGCAATTTGAGAAGAGGTGCGGCCAAGGAACTACTAGAATTCACCACGCCTCCATACCCACGCCTTGGGTTCACAGAAAGTGAGGCATTACGTTTTTCCAATATTTCGTAATGTGAGGAGGTCTTTCATTGCGCCAGTGCCCGCTGTAAGTGCACAGCTCTCAGGACAGACAATTTGTAATGGTTCGCTCTGCGTTGAGGTCGCCCCAACATTTCTTTCCAAACAGTCACAAAGGGGAGATAATCCCGCCTCTCGCGCACGCCGCTCTGCCAAGGACGCGGAACTTTCGAAGAGAGAGTTAATATATTCCTAAATGAAATAATTTGCATTTTAGGGACTAATTGTGGGAATAGCTTTGAAGTAATTTTCCATATTATTCATTCAATTTCATGCCAAATCTTTTATAAATAATTAAAATTTTTAAAGAAAAAACTGTGTACGTGATCAGTGCAAATTCAAATTTATGAACATCAGTGCACGTAAATTTTGCTTATGTATAATTTTCTATTATGTTGAGCATCATAAAGATAAAAGTTTAGCAGATCCGGTTGCCGACATTGCTTAGGCAGTAGTGCAGTAGGGATCTCGTACCGAAGGACGCAGGTTCGAATTCCGCATCGGGCATGGTTTATTGTGTTCGTCCTTTCACCCCTTATGATCATCATATCGTGTCATTCTCACAGTTACCATACCGTTACAAGCAATAGTAGCCGCTAATGTCCTAGAAGTTGATGTGGCCTTAAGTAACAAAAAAACGTAAAAGCTTATTAGCTATTTCAATAGTAATTTAAATTGTCAAACAACGGTGTATTTTACTACATGAGTAAAGAATGAATTTTACGAGGAAGAAATTTTGAATATCTCACAAGTCAAATTTTGTAACAATTCAGATAGCATTGTTAGGAAGAATCCTTAGAGACAGTGTATATTGCAAAGTGTGTATGAGAATGTGTATTTCTTGAAAGGGTTTCACATATCTTTTATGTTGTGTATCAGTGTTCTCATATTTTTGCAGTGCTCATTTTGTGCGTGTTTCTGTTTTTTGAATTTCTGTTGTTTTGTTGTCTTTTTTCAAAAGTGTATCCAAGTGAATTAAATCATGTTGAGACTATTAATATTTCAATCGTGCTTAGGTGTTTTTCTTTTGCCTTTCTCATATATCATTATCATATTCTTGAGATACTCCTTTTTAAGATTTTCCATTTTTTTGTCTGTGATCAAATTTGGGCAACACATCATTGTGGGAATGCTACACCCTCACTTGTAGTAAACCACTGCAAGTTGTGTGAAGCCCCAACAGCATACGGTGGATGTGGACCTCACAGGAGCAGGGGGGAGGGTGCAGGGGGGAGGGTGCAAAGAGCTTGCACTGAGGAAAGTGTGCGTGGGTACACATGCACCGCGGGATATCGCAATGTGGCGAACGGAAGAGTGGACAACCGCAAACAAGGCCAAGAAAGGAAAAACTGCTAAGTACTAATCAAGCTGTAATCAAGTAGTAACCAAGATGTCGGCATATTTGAGTAATCCAGGTCCAATCGTTTAGCATGAAACACATTTAATTATTTTCTGCCTTTTTTCGTACCGAAACTACTCATTAAAAGTATTTAATTGCATACTTTTATTTGCACAAAATTGTTATTTTGGAATTTAAAATTAATTCATTTCTTCGGAACTGGTTGCGCAACTACCATTCATGCGTTTGTTTCACACATTGTGTATGAAAAATTACATACAAATGTAAAATTATCTCAATTTAGGAATTAAAATATTTTTATTAAATAAATTTTTAAAATCAGAAATTATCATTTTTTAAATTATATTTTTTAAATTGAACTTAATATATCCGCCAGCGTGTTACTTAATAATTATTTAAAAATAAAAATCCGTAAATTCCTCTTTAATTGTCTACCAAAAGTGAATTGAATTTTCATGTAAATATGTATTTTTACAGTAGCAAGATACCTGCATTCAAAAACGTTTTAAAGTTTAAATGACTTTGTAAATAAATTAGAAACTTTTTTATTTTAAATATTTTTTACATTTTCTACAATTAAAATGTTTACATATTTTACATATTACTACATATTTCGTACATTTTACGTTACATTTTATTATATTTATACGTCGAAACGTATTTTATATACGAGTTTTCCGATATACTTGTTTGTTACTGGAATCATTTTTCTTGCAGACACGTAATAGTATTGCGCTTCTATGGCCACCGGAGTATGTTTTGTCACACAACTTCCCTCCCCGCTTCTTGAAAACCGCGAACTGTGAATCAAATCAAAAAAGCAATTGTTTCCGAAGCAAAAGCAATTTCGTCCACGTGCTTGCTCGTTACACGAGAGACCACGCGTACCTAGATCGAAATCTGACAATTTTTTTCAGGTCATTGTCTTATCGTGTTGTTGTATGTGGGGGTGTATGTTCCCCGAACCCCACTCACCCCCTCGCAGACTACTCTGTTGGACTGTACAATTGCGCTTCCTAAACAATATTATACATACTATGTACGTATTTTTTGTTTCGAATAAAACGCGTGTTATGTGCTAAAGGCTAGTGTTCAATTACTTCTGTAAATGTAGAAATATTTGTCATTCATTTTCAGACTTATCGAAGACATTTTCAGCTCATACATTATAAAATACTTGTTGGGATAAACTGTATAATGAATTTTTTTGTAAATAATCCTTATTTCTTCTTAGATATTAAAAAAGAAATACATAAATGTACATATTTTGCACTTTATTACGTACCCTAATTACAACCTTTTTTGGCTAGAGACCTTTGTTTTGGGAAATCTCTTAACGGGGTAACACGTGACCTTCATGGCATCGTGCCCCTAATTGGTAGGCAACTCATCCTGCACTGATGACCGGTGAGTTGCCTTCGCCCCTTGCAACCTTCCGCACCGGCACTTTCGTCTTCTCCCCTATGGATAAGATTGTGATTGCGTCAAGAGACCTCACACACGAGGTGAGTTTATTTTTTAGTTTTTATTTTCTCTTGTTGCCTTAGGACCATACCTTTTCTACCAGTCACGTTGTGCTTTCCGTCGCTGCTCTGAAATGCGAGACACGTCTGTGTTTGCGCATACAGTCGTGCGCGCGGGGACAGCGGGCCGTCCAGAACCCAGAGGTGATGTCCCCTGATAAATGGAGCCGCCCACCAGCACGACGGCAATTGCAAGCAGAATGCAAGTTAGGTGCAGGCGTACTATTAATAACCCGGAGATCTCTCATTATGTCTATGTCGGTGACATAGCTGCAACTTCAAATTCTGGCATTTCAAACTACAGCAACAGTCACGTGTAGTACTACGAGAATGCTCACTGAAATTTTATCAGTATACATGATGTAAATTTCTAAGTTAACATGTGGTCAAGGATCATCGAGGATTAATTGACTGAGGCGAACATTTTGCCACCCAACCTGAATGCTCTCGTGCACCTCATATTTCCGTAGGTGACGCTCCACACTCTCCTGAAGGAGGTCACTTGTGGGGCGTCACCTTTGGTTGCGTCGAGGCCCGGGCACACCTGTGCGCCATCATAGCCTATAAACCTATACGGTGGTCGCGTCCACGGCACAAGCGGTCCCACTGCTTGCTTCCGACGTCACCAGATTTGGCATTCCAGTACTTTGTGTTGGTATCGCACGGAAGCCGGCGCATTTTATACGTAAGGGACGTCGGAAGAAGTTGTGGTAGTCAGAATTTCAACTGCAGCGTGGGGCATCCAGTCTACACGGTCTTGTCAGGTTTTGTCAAAGTGAGACGTCAAAACTTGCACCAGTTACCGCGCAGCATTGATCTTCACGGCCAGCACTTCGAGCAATGTTTGTTTTCAATGCTGAATAATGCATATTTACATTGTTATTTGCAGTGCGCAGGTCGTTTCCCGGAGGGTTCGTCTGAGAAGCGCATCTGAAGAATGATTAGCCAAGCAAACAGGGGCACAATGTCATAAATGTCGGTAGGGCAGAGGAGGATAGGACAAGGCAGGAGGTGTGGGGCGGGGCGGGCTGGGAGAGGAGGTAGGGTGGAGCAAGGCATGGTGAAAAGGGCGAAGCGCAGCAAGAGAAGGCTGGGCACGACTAAGCCAAAAACACTGAACCAAACAACGTGAAAGTTGCGTTCTCATTAATATTTTACCACAAGTGTGACTTGCCATGATGTTGCGAGACGAGGAAAATAGAAATGCTCGTTATATTTCTCCTTTCATATTAATTTCGTAGTTTAAAGAATTGAAACCTCTATCTACCTCGACCTCTCGGCGTATTTTATAATTGTATAACACTCAGATATTCAAAAGTTCATGCAAACAGATTTCAAAATCTGCGTATTTTTCAGCAATGGGAAACAAAAATATTTTCACTATTTCCGCCAGTGGTATTTACTCGTTCTACACGTTACAAATTGTGTAGCAAAATATTCTATTTATTCGAGTCAATGCGCGAGTACATTCTCCAGTTGCCTTGGAAATGGCAAATATGTTGGGGAGCAGATTCACGAGATTCGGCGTAGCGAGATTTCCAACCATCTCTGTCGCTTTGCTTCTCTCCCTTCACGACCTCCCGACATCGAAAAGAATGTTCGTCTCGAATTCCATGTGCCTCCACATTCATTGTGTTCGTTCTGTGCTGAGTTGAAAATAAATTTTTTGGGAAAATAACGTCGTAGTCTAATGAATAATGAGAGTTTAAATTGTATTTGTTGAAATGGTTCCGTGGTTCACATCACCAAGGAAAATCACTTCTTATGTGAACTCAGGCAAATTCCAGTCCTGTGAAGGGCAGTGTGCTTGTATATTATTAGTAAGTCGTCGTTTTAAATTATATTTTAGATGCACATTATATTACCTAGTGGTGTTACAACGGAACCTACGTTCTCGTCTTCTTGTAAACAGCTACGTAATATTGAAATATTGAATTTTCTGAGCTACTAATTCAGCTATCACTTGAAAACGTCCAATTCAACCAAGAATCAAGCAACGCACTGTTGCTGCCACAGCGTTGCCAAAACTATGTTAGTGGTTCTAAAAAAGAACGTACTTTCTTGCCATTAGTAATGGTTATGTACTAATATTTATCACCAACTCTAATATTATAATAATACTAATATTTAACACACCTCAGTCATCATTTTTTGTGAAACTGAAAAAATTTGTTGTCGTAGAACATTTGATGCGAAAATTAAAAAGTTTCAAGCAAACTATGTTTTATTCAAACGTTTAAATTAAAATATATTTCAAGCATTCAATTCGTTTTAAAAGGTATAGCTTAATCACAAACATATCCGAAGAGTGTTTAGCCTTATTCTTTCCAAGCAGTATGCGAGAAAGTAAAATAATTAATAGTTTAATGATACTGATAGCGTTTGCAAACAAATGTAAATAGATCAAAAATATATAATAGTAACTATTAAACATAATAGTATTGTAATATTTTCCAAAAATGCTCGTTTTAACACGAATTACACGTCACTCCTCGTCTAAAAATGCAATGCTAAATTCTCTATGTGTTTTCTCACATTAGAAAATTTCCTCAATTTGTCTTTACTAATGCCACTACAATATAACTATGACCCGCGCAACTTTTCTTGAACGATGGATTGAAGAAATGCGGGTAGAGTAGGGGGTTTAGTTACGAAATCGGCCTCTAGATTTTATGAAGCGTAATTTGCGTTCTAATTTTTTCAGGAATTCGAGGTATTTCCTGTGATGAATCTTCACCTGCTGCCTTCTCCTCTTCAACTGAAAATTGTTTCTATTTCTCGCCAGTGAAGATGTGTTTGTAATTTTGTCGTCAGTGCACGCTGCGAGCTTTTGTCTTGAACTGTTTATTGTGTCAAAGAGGGGGAAGCAAGGTCATCGTTCAAGAAAAGTTGCGCGAGTAATACTGTATTCGAAATTTAACTTGTAAATTGATTAGAGTGGGTAGGGATACTAGAATTTACGAAATCTTTCACAGAATACATTTCTCTTCATAATACGTCACATTCATTTTTTTCTGTTTTGACGTTGAAAAAAAAGATATAAATAATTAAAACAAAGCCTCATAACGGTTGAATGACAATGTTCTACAAAGATGATAATTCAACGGAATTTCATTTTTCATTATTTTATATTGCTGTTGTTCAACAAATAACTTCTGAAATATACATTGCTGCATTGTTCCCAAAGGTAGTGCATGTAGTAATATAAAATTAAAATTGTCGTAAAAATTAATGGTACAAAATTTTAAAATTTTTCTTTCACGTAAAATATTATAAAAATGCTAATATAATCCAAACCCCACAACTCAAAGGAACCGCTTCTCGTGGATAACCAGGTTTAATTCAATAACCAGGAACAGTACTCATTTCTAATTTTCAGAACTGAAACATACCATAATCCGCGATCAAAATTTCACAAACTAAAGTAATTTGATAGTGCGAAGGTAAATTTATTATCATCCATCAATCTAGTTTATTTTTTAAGAATACAAATAGTTTTCAAACACTTCTCAAAGTATGTTCACAGATAGCAGTTAATTTGGAGCGTGTGACTTTGTAGTCACATTACACAAAAAATACTCATATTTTCAAAAAATAAAACATAACCTTATTCGAAGATCTGTTTTTTATAAACACATGTCATTAAGAAAAATATCTTCTTAATTGTAGTTGTATTTTTGAATGTTTTTAAAATTTTCATAAAATCAAGCATTTCAACGAACATGAGACTGGCAACTTTCTCTTAGGCTCCATTTATGCTACGTTTATGCTAAATATAATCAAAAAATGGTTGGCGGTTTCTAAGAAAAAATTGTTTGAAGAAATTAAAAATTGTCTATGTCACAAAATTTGATAAACATTTCATTAAGAAACTAGTAGTGCAATAAAATGGCACAGACTTTTACGAATTAGTTTCCTATTTCCCTCGTTCTCGGCTAGCTATTCGGACTTGCCACATACTCTTGCCAGCTGATATCTATCCCCCCTCCCAAAGTATCTTTTTCTTAAAATTTTATAATTTTTCGGTTTCCTTATAGTAGAACGGAAATATTATTTTAAGATTATTAACAAACAGTAAAACCTCATACTAAATGGCAATTTTCTTCGAAAAATTTGGAGACGTTTCTAAGAAAATGGCGCTTAAGCGCTACTGCAAATTCAAAATTTGAAGCTCATTTACACAAAAAATGTTTGATTTTTCCAAGAACTTCATATGAAGAAACTTTTACTCACAAATACAATGGTATTTACAAATTGCTGGAAATGTGCGTATTCACAGCGTTAGGTAATCTGCAAAACAATTAATTTAGTGTAATTTTTGATAAAAAATACTTCGAAATTAACTTTACGTCATATTAAAGAGTGGCATTAGCACTATTCGTTCTATAAGTTTGAAAGAAAAAATTGAAGCCGTTTTTTAGAAAATAGCGTTTGAATGTTTCTGAAAATACGGAATTTTGTGCTAGTTTTCACAGAAAAGGTTCAGTTTTCGAGAAACTTTTTATACATGCACTACGTATGCATATGTACCCATCAATATGATAATGTGAACAATTCGGTACCAATACAAATATTAATGTGACAGAAACTTAAAAAACTTAAATTTTTGAATTTTTTGAAAAAACAAAGAATAGAGCAAACTGATGTTTAATGCCATCTCATAGCGTTATGTCATTTAGCATTATCCCTACCAAAAGTTTAAAGAAAAATTTTGACCCATTTTTGAGAAAATTTTAAAATACTCGAAGGACTTAATGTAAAGTACCCCTAAATTTTAAAGAATGTTTTTCAAAATCTCAATGATATACTCCCGTTCGAAAATACACAACACCCAAAGGTCTTATGTTACCTCCATTTTGGACAGGAACTGGTAATTGCGATAATAATTGTATTATTAAATTGCTATATCAATTTCAAAATTGTAATCGCCTAAAAAAATACTTGTTGGTATGAGTGATGCGATAATTCAGAATTTGGTACGTTTTGTACGCTTTTTGCTATTATTCACAAAAATGCACCTAAAAGATCACCTTAAGTTGCAATTCTGCGTTATTCTCTAATCCTGATAGATCATTCACAATTAGTACCGAAAATTCTGTCGCACATTCTTCTACTACATTTGATTTTCCTAAATATTTCTTATTTTACTGTCCTAATTTTTGAAGAGATTAAAACTTCTCAAAATCAGACTAACTTGTGTTCACTTCTACTTCTGCAATTGATCTTAATCGATTTGTATCTAAATCTAGCGTTGCATGCGAATGTAACATTTAAATGATGATTGTTTTAAATGTTATGTGAATAAGGTGTTAGTTAAGTTGGTCAAGAGTAGGTAGTATGTCACATTTATTTGAAAATCGGTATTTGCACACTTTTGCAAGAACGTAACGTGGAAAGTCGAACATAACGTTATTCATTCTCTAGCATTACTCAAAGTTTTGTTTCCCCTAATTCACTGGATGTTCTTCAAGTTCAATAAGTTCCGAGGCAATACTGTTCACACGTTTTCGCAAAATTATTTTTCAAATACGATAATCATTCGACTGAAGGAAGAGGAAGGGAAGACGACGCGCGATCCGTGGCATGTTTGTTAGGGCACCTGCATTTTTCTGACGTTGATTGAAAAAACACGGAAACTACCGATCAGAGCAGCTGAACGCTAGACTTCTCCTGCAGATAGCGACTGAATTCGATCTACCTGACACGCTATTGTCGAAAATCTTTTTACCGTCGGGACTCGAACCTAGGACCTCCCGGTCCGAGGGACTGCAGTGACATCAATTGATGCCCTGAGTCATCTCCCCCGGACCAAAGACTCCTTGGTTTCTCCTTCTCTGGCGTGCCAGAAAAGTAAGCAATCAAATCATTTTGCGATATGAATGAACTTTTATCACTTTCATACCAATCTTTAAAAATTAAATACTCGCATTCATATTCCTTTCTTGATTTGTTAGGTAATAATGTTTCTAAAGTATGGGTAAAAAATGCTTCTAATGTTTTTATTTCTATTTCCAAATCAGAACTATACTTATTAATGTCGAAAAGTATATACCAAGTGTGTTTTAGTTGTTCTCCTTGTTTAGAACAGAGTCACCACTTATGGGATAAAAAATGTGAAAACCAATTGAAGGCGTACAACGAAATTTCACATTAAATTAACAAATTTGTACCAAGTGAATAAAATATACTTCCTTATTTCTTTCATTTAATGTTTGTCAAGGCTTCAGCAAACCGGAAATACGCGCATCCATTAGGCCCCCTAGAACTATCTGAAACTGCTTCGCCTTACCACCACGACTGCGCTGATGTTTTCTATTTGGAAGACTAGCCACTCATTAAGTGAATATTAAGTATGCGTCAATCATACATTACGATGAATTATAACTTATGAGTTAAGTGTTGTTATAATTGAAAGAATTTTAAGTTTATTAAAAGATGGCATCGTGTAAGATTACTAAAGTAGATAGTGAGGACTAAAAATTTACTTACATTTACTAGTGACATATATAAGAAGAGAAATGTAGTATTCATAATCAAATGTAGTCGATATTTTTGTGCATGGAGTACTTTTCTCTCTCCCGTAACAATCATCCTGACTTCTGGGACTTTTAGTGGAAAGATTCCCACCACAGAAATACAAATATTCTTACGATATCAGAAATAATGATGCCCAAGATCCACCCAATATTCCTTCTATCTCTAGCGGCAGGAAAATAATAGGACGGAGTAAATACGTTTTTGAGAAAGAAGGAATTTTTCTGAAACGTTTCCGAAATATTCACTAATTCCTCCTCATAAATGAAACCATGCGGACTTTATTGCAATGTTTCTTAAATAGCCGATAAAAACAAAAGAAACATGTATGCCCATGACGTATTACGGACTTGACTTCTGAACCACATCTTTGCTTACTTGATGAGCGAACCCCGTTTTCCTCAATCCCAAAATATGCAAAAGATAGAAAGATTTAATATAATGTTTAAAGATCACTTATAAACTTCAGACGAAGGTCAATTTTGAAATGTTTATTAATAAGTAGCTCTCTTAAATTTAGCAAATCATGATGAGACACGAAAAATAAAGAAAATTTTATAATCGTTTCTCTCTATAAATTTATTTGCGGGCTCACGTTCAAAATGTCTTAAAAGTGTAAATAAATACAGGCCAATTACAATTACAATTTTTCAAGAACCTAATTTTTAACATATATGAAATTGTAATTTTATCATTTATTTCGAGGAGCGTACCTTAGTTGTAGATCACCTCAAACAATTTTCAATTCAAACATGTTTATTTATATTCTGTTATACGTACAAAGCTAAAACGTGTGTAGGAAAATTCGGAAAAAACATACGTGTATAGGTAACAATGTAACATTGAATATTACAAACTTGTTATGGTATCTTATGCAGCAAGGTAACTGAGCGTTTCTGAACCTTCCAAAAGAGCTAATTTACACAATACATGAATTTACACAATATAAAATTGAAAGTAAATTAAAGATGAGAAAATAATTGATTAAAAACTGAATATTTTTATTGTAATTTAACTTAACGGTCTTTATGTTTTTCTGCGAGTTGGAAAGGAATGATTTATTATTCATGGCTTTCATAAATAGAACCGACGGATATAGATGATGCACTAAATTCTTGAACACGCTCTCCAGCCCTCGCCGGAAATATAGATGTTGCCCCGAAGATTGATCATAAATATTTCACTTTCACATGCTGAACGAATTCTCTCCTGGAAAGCGAAGCTGTATTAATATCTAAGTTTAAAGCATCGCTCAGCTTTTGAAGCGACTTTTGCTGACATCGCCTACAGGGGTACCTGAATAGCATTCCCACCGTTTTCTCATTACGGGACGGTGGGATATTAAAGGGATGTGGGGTAATGTTTTGGGAACGTAACCCGATTCTGATGTATTAACACTCATGACCTTTTATCTCGGTTGTTTTCAGCGGTTCATGCGGAAGTTAACGAAGTGCGACGGAATGAAAGGTGTGTAGCACAGAGAGTGCGCGAGAGAAAGAAATAAAGTGAGCGCTCGAGAGAGTGAGAGAGTGAGAGAGAGTGAGAGAGAGTGAGAGAGTGAGAGAGAGTGAGAGAGAGTGAAAGAGAGAGTGAGAGAGTGAGAGAGTGAGAGAGTGAGAGAGTGAGAGAGTGAGAGAGTGAGAGAGAGAGTCTCTTGCCAGGTCGCAATCAATCCTTTTCAGAAAGTTCCTGTCTGCAGGCGAGGAGAGGAGTAGGCGAGAGCTGTTAGGGGCAACAGATAAGTCGCCAGAGGTAGGGGTTTTGGAACGTTCGTGGCTTTACCAATGAATGTGACACGTGGGAGAATGGTTTGAGAATGCGATAAACAAATTGAATTCGAGTCGTGTTCCCTTTTCTGATTACACATCCCACAAATTTTGTAAACTAAAATTTATTCTCAACTAACAATTAAATAATTGATAATTACTCAGTATTCGGTACGATATGGAGAAAACAGGGAGATGTGGCCCACGGCATCAACTGATATCACTGAGCCTAGGTTGAAGTTCCGACGGTGGCAGGATTTTCGACACTAGCTTGTCAGTTAAGTCGAATTCAGTCGCTGTCTGGAGGAGAATTCTAGAGACGGGTTGCTCTGATCGGTAATTTTTCGTGGTTTTTCAGATCAACACGAGGCGAATGCCGAAGCAACACCCTAAAGAAGGGCCATGGACCGCGCACAATCTTTTCTTTTTCTTCCTTATCTATCCTTACCCCTTTCTTACACACACTTACATGCAATACACTACCGCACATGCCGGGAGACCGGTTGGAGCTTAGAGCTTGTCCCGGCTGGGGCGGTGCCTCGCTGGTGGGAGGTACCTGACGGGGGAAAACGCCGCTAGCCGACGGTAGGTCGGCGCCGGATCTCGGCGCCTAGCAGGGGAAGACCACCTCCACCTCCCGAGGAAAAAACATGCACTACTCGTGCGGGATTAATGATATTGGCCGTTGACACGCCCGGAATCACTAACAATCAATCAATGAGAAAAATATTATTTATTGTCACTTGTTTACAAAGTCGTCTAATGACTGGGCGCATAACTTGATTGCGATTCAATTTATTAATTTAATTGATTTACATTCACGTTGTATATAGTTATGCTATCAAAAATAATCCAGGCTATACCTGCCCAAAACGTCAGCATCCGGGGAGAGGGCTCAGCGGCCACTAGCAATACGCCGCTCAGCTCGGGAAAGAGGTTCTAGGCGAGTTACCACCGTTCGTGCTACGCGACGCGCTTCTCTTAGTCTACCAGGAAAAAATACTCGTCTTGCTTATGTATTACTAATAACCGGATTATGTACGCGAGTGGATTAATGTTGCTTGTTAACAATGCCTTTCGCCTTTTCTTCTAGTTTCGTCTTCGGAGCAATCTCTCCCACTTTGTTTGCCCCAACGCTCCGGGGCGGAGGAGGGGGGCGGAGCCATGCTGCCCCGGAGGGGCGAGGTGCCTGTCACCGAGAGCTCCTCGTCGCGGCCGTCGCCAGGGTTTCGACACTAGCTAGATAGCAAGGTCGAGAGCAGCAGTTGTCTGGAGGAGAATTCTCACCACCAGTTTAACTGATCGGTAATTTTCTATAGTTTCTCCGATCTACCCTAAGCTATGCCGAAGCAACCTAACCAAACGCGGACCACGCGCGAACATTCCTACCTCTTCCGTGTTCGATTCTCTCCCGTTATTTTCACAGGCTTGCAGTTACATACAGTACACTGCTACATACGTCGAGTGGACAGTCGGGAGCTCGTCCCGGTGGCTGAAATACCTAATGAAGAAACCTCAACACGCGTCTAGGTCGGCGCCGGATCTCGCGTTCTAGCTGATAAGGCACACCGCCACCTCTCTAAAAAACTGACAAACGGAACTACAGTCCGTAGCAGTTGATGCGACCGGAAACGTGAAATAATAAATCAATCAACCCTGGCAAGACCCTTAACACTTCGGGCACGATGCTCTCAATCCAGCTTGGGGGGCAGTCCTAGGTTAGATTGATTGATTGATTGAGATTCTAGGTGCTTCAACTATGGCCATTA
Organism: Gryllus bimaculatus; assembly: GCA_017312745.1. Lineage (NCBI taxonomy): Eukaryota > Metazoa > Arthropoda > Insecta > Orthoptera > Gryllidae > Gryllus > Gryllus bimaculatus. The sequence continues at coordinate 1,365,984 of BOPP01000250.1, forward strand.
GTCCTGTAAGCGTAGTGCATATTCTTCCCCGGAAGCTAGTTGTGGTCTCCCCCCCCCCCCCCCC
>BOPP01000250.1:1366121-1410766 GCA_017312745.1 Gryllus bimaculatus
TGATAAGACAAGGAAGAGGTAGGAAAGATCGCGCGCGGTCCGTATCCCTTTTGTTAGGGTACTGCTCCGGCATTCGCCCGGTGTTGATGGGAGAAACTACGGAAAAGTTCTCCCGATCAGAGCAGCCGGCCGCTAGAGTTCCCCAGACAGCGACTGGGCTCGAACAACTGACAAGTCAGTGTCGAAATTCCAGCCACAGTCGGAACTTGAACCTAAGGCCTTCCGGTCAGAGGGACTGCAGTGACATCAGTTGATGCCCTGAGTCATCTCTCCAGGTCCTGGGTTAGACGTTGTTGAAGGATTCCGGAGGTGATATTCGTGCACAGAGAAAGGAAAATTTTTTTTATAGTTGGTGCAGCTGAATAAATGCCCCTATAAAACATTAGTGTCATAATAAATAATTATTCTCTAAACCTTTTTTAATTACTCAAAATTTTTTTAGATATGGCACTTTCCTTGTTCATCGCCGGTATGCAACTTAAATGGACCGTGTGTAAACAAACCTCGACTTGTGAAATTTAACTTGATTTCTCAGAATCCAGTACTCACAGTTTAAAAAAATGGTTGTGCACACCTTTGTTCTAATTATACTTGCTTAACGTCAACACAACAATCATACCTTACAAGAAGATGTAACATATTTGTTTTTAAATACGTGACTTTTTAAATTAAACTGTATATGTGATTTCTGTGTAAATTCTATGTAATTTCCAATGTGTGTAAATATTAAAATAAAACTATGTATTAACGAGCAATCGAGAGCTGTCTAGACAATAGATAGATCGACCCAGGTTCTGGGAAAAATTCAGAAGCAATGACAACGTTTTTATTTGTACTGAAAAAATGAAAATATTTGTATGATATTCCACCTATTTTCATAATCCGCCTACATTCTGCATTCTCATTCTCCTTGCGTTACTCCTTACGCCACAGATGTTATACGGCAGCAAAGCTCCAAGGAAGAGACCCCCACTATTGCGTAAAGTGTTATGAGACAGCAAATTGTTTGGAATTCTTGGGATGTAAAGAACTGTTTTACTGCATAAACCATGTTATTAAACCATGTTATTCCCGAAGACGTTTTTTGTTATAATATTATTTTTTTACTGATACGTAATTGCTTGTTATTGCCTTTGACACGGAGGTCGATATTCACTGCACAACTTACCTGGTTCGAGAGGAGGATCATGGTGACGAGGGAAATTTGAAAACAATTCAATGTGCCTACATGTTCTCTTACGGAAGAAAATTATGATAGGGAATTATGACAGGGAAATGCGAAATGACAAACCGAGTTAAGCTAACTAATTAATTAGTAAATAAGTACAAATGAATCATTATAATTAGGTAAAAAATCAAATCGTGCATGTACCACGGGCGTTAAGCCAAAGGCCGGCCTAAGGGCTTTTTGTCGCCCCACTTCATTAGAACCCGTATAACGCCCTTAGTGCATGTATAACTATTATTGGAGTGTTATACTAGAGTGTTTTATTTTTTGTTCTAGAGCAGTGATCGTGCTAGTTTTTAGGAAAACATTTTGTTTGTACGGCTTTATTCAGCAGAATGTTTGCTGCTGCAGGGCTTTAGTTAAATAGTATAATTTAACTATTAAACTAATAGTATTAGTTCGTTCGGCTTTACAAAACCCAAACAGATGTATGAATGCATAAATATTTTTTTTCTAAACAGTCATGTTAAAAAAAATATTAAATAAATCATTTCAAAAGCTATTTTGTGTGGCACCATAAAAAACAATGAACAATCTCAACGTTATTGTTGAAAATAATTCAGAATTTTGAATTAGGAATTATGGTCTAAGGGAAAATAAAATCTCGAATGTTCCCACAAAATAATTGTTATAACAAAATTGCATTTTTACTTCTTTCTTGTGATCCAATGTTTATAAATTATGATTAAATACCTAAAAGTATATGAAGATAATTATTATAAGAAATTTTCTTTTCGAGGTTTTTGCTATAAAATTCAAGTACACAATCTACTGATGAGGTACTAATATACATGTTCAATCAGTAATCACCATGTAATAAAATTAATGTGAATGGATATGGTCATAGAACAAACGATCAGAAAAAAATCCTACCTGCATTCAAGAAACAAATACTTTTGGATGTTAAAATCTCCCTTCAGATTAAACCAACATTTAACTTCCTAAAGAGCAAACTACTGAATATTCATTTTAATCAACACTGCATTGCATACAATGTCGCCAGTGCAATTTTTTTCAATTCCATTATGTATTTTACTACATAATATCCATTATTAATTTATTCACTTCATACTGAAATATTCCCTTCATTTGCAAGGACGTTTTTTATTGTTGACGTCAGTTTTATTATTGGCACTGAAATTGAATAATGTGCTTTCTAGGCTAACAAACGTCAACAAATTGTATGTCAAGCCAATTGCACAAGCTGCCTAGTTTTTCTCATATATCTCATCACCGTAACATCAAAACGATTTTCAGTTACGACAAAGAAAGAGAGGAATACATCTCTCCCGTAAGTCTTCGTGTCTCGACTCTCCTGCTATCGCTAACGAAAAATGCTGCCTTATCCCTGCCTGGCGCAAACCCTCCGAACTTGCCACAAAGTCGTTTAACGTATTTCCGCTTTAAGGGAATAGTACACATCTAGCCTTTCCTTACCTGACGCAATGCAGTTTTTGAATGCGTTTAGTATGCGTATTTCCTTGGAGTATTATCTGTCCCTCCGCGGCCAGAAACACACAACTACAAGGGCATCGCCCGGCACCACTGCCACTGCCGTCTGTTCCTTGTTAAGAGCCGGTTTCACCAAACGAAGAGTAAGAGTTTACTCTGGAGTAAATCATGTTTACTCGAGAGTAACTTCTTGGAGCGTTTCACCAACACTTTACTCGAGTGTAAATCGCTTACACGAGAGTAAATTCGAGAGTAACTTTACACCGCGAAATTCCGTCGGGTAAAGTACGGAGTAAATTCAGTTTTCAATGTGCATGTACCTCCGAAGTGCTGTTACGGTTCGACGATTACGAATGATAGTATTTGTAGACGATTCCAGCAATGATTCGGAATATTATCCACTAGTGCGAAGACAAAGGGTGCGAGAGATAAAGGATTGGTTTTAATTTTGACGATCGAGGTTTTTGTCAGGAGGTTATGTTTGACCAAATCAACTGTTTAACTTCATCAGATACATTGTAAACTATAGAGAACGTCTAAAGTTCTTTTTGCCTCATGTGGATACGAAATAAAGGTAGTACGAACCGAAAACGACAACAAAACGAAAAATAATAACTACAGGAACTACAAGTACTAAGAATTATTCATTTATTTATTCGGTAAAAACTGTATGTGACGTATGGGGGAGATCATTTGCGCACGTTTTCTTGAGTTCCAGAATCCCTTTCCAACATTTTAACTATAAATAGTTGAAAGATGAATAAAAGTTTAAAAAATAAAACAACATATAATAATAAAATTTAGAAAAACACGATATCAGCAACATTTGAAAAACTAAACATTTTCGTTCCCTAGTTATAGAAAATTCATTTGCACTGCCATCGGTAAACGAACTGAAAATTAGATTTTTTTGCATTGCTAACAAAATAGTAACTCGTCTCCAGAGAAGAAGAATGAATATTTATTAAGAAATAAATATATAGAAACTAGGAAATAAACTATGCTAACTCAAACCACCATAACACCGCACCAAATTCTAACGCCAAGAACTCCGAAACTGAAACAAATGATAGAATATCAGGAATTAATCAAAGTTTCACGTTGGTCCGCATTGGTTCCCAGCGTCATTCTCGCTCACAGCCTCATGAATCGCTCTCAAATATTGTGTGTTCAGCTGATTTGCGGAGTAAATAGGAGAGTATGTACTCTAGAGTAAAATAACCCTCTAGAAGCATGGTGAAACGCTCATATTCTACTCGAGAGTTACTATCTTGGAGTAAATGGTTACTCTCGGGTAACTACTCTCAACTTTACTCGGCTGTTGATGAAACCGGCTCTAAGTAGTTGAATTAACGCTGCGGGAATAAGTTGTGAGCATTTTTGTCGTTTTTTTTCTTCTGAAAATGCAGCAACCTCCTATGACCCTACTTTTAGGAATCCAGAGGTTCAATCTTCGGGTATTCGAAATTCAAATGAAGTGAGGATTACAGAAATTCACTTTTTCGCAAATAGTAATAAAAGAACTGAAAATGCATAGTCACAACATTGTTCGTTAATTCCGGTACATGGTCAGTAAGTACAATTACCGAAGAAGAGTTTAATTGAGTGGAATCCCTGTAAAATGATATCAATTTACTTAGAACAATGTTTTATAATTGTGCAATTAAAAATATTACAATAAACAAGAATTATCTCCAAAACTAATATGAGTTACTTTTATTTTGATTTGTTTGAATCTGATTGGTTTTGTACATCGCCATGTTTCTTCTTAATAAACAGTTGACTTGCGATGAATCGATGGTTGTTTATTTACGTTGCTAAGGATGTTCAATTTCTTACTGGTAGGTACAATGGCACTTAACAACCTTGTAGGACTGCGTGTTACCGGAGGCGAAAGAGGCAATGACCGATAAATAACTAAAATGTATTCGGAGCAATAAATATGATAATCACCACTGTGAATGGGCTAAAACACTTTTTCCAAAGTTGCTAGTCTTTTTCTAGATTACAGGTTTTACGTAGCTTTCTATAATCATTATTGCCTCTATGACGTCCGTCGCTTATGAAATATACAACTGTTTTATAAAGAGTTTACAAAGAATGCACTTTGTGTGCCTAGGTGAAAGGCCTTCACTTAGCGTCACATCATACGACGATATTTCTTTGTCAGCTTTGAACAAATGTACAAATTAAAATATGGAGCACTTCTTGCAGCTAATAACATTTTACATAGCTTCAAAATACATAATTCTAAAAACAGAAAAATATAGAGTTCAACTATCAATTTCAACTTTAAATTTACTGATCTTCACACTCAATTATGTCTACGCGACACAATCAGAGTATCTTCCTTTCAGCAATAAAAAATATCGTATTCTATTGTGAAAATAAATCAATGATCTAATGTGAATTAAAAACCAAGATCTCCCTATCTGACTCAACAGTTTCGAAGTATCTTGTTTCAGAACGTTTGTTGATTTGAAATCATTGAATATTTACTAATTTATTTTCATGATGTAAATGCGTTGTTCTTCTACAGAAATTTTTTTCGTAGTACAATTGTCGGTAATTTAACACAGAAGGATTAACAGCATTAACACAGAAGTACAAAGCTGAACTACAAACCCTACAATGAATTCTGTGATATGACCTCATAACCTTTCTCGAATTTTAGTTTCATCGACATTTCCGCCGCGATCAATGAAATTGTCGTATATTATTCATACATTACAGGTATAGCAATCATCTCACCTGTTGCTACCCACGCAAGTCAGAGCTATCCAAATCAAGATAGACATTACCAAATAAAATGTTCCTGAAAAAATGAACTACGAGTGAGTTGATATTTCGAATTATTGCCTTTATCGAAATAACATTTCTGGGGATAAATGTAAAATATAGTGTTTTTTCTACAGAATTATTTTAATTATCAAAACTTCTGCAATGCCTGTTTAACATTTTTTGTCTAAACTACTACTTAAATAACTTTACTTTTCAGAGACGCACAAATCGGCTCTTTGCCTCACACAAACGCGCAGAATTAAAAGAGATCATCGCCAGGAAATTAAACGTGAAGATGAAACTAAGAACATTTGAACTAAGGAATGTGTCCCTTCAGCTTGTTCCTCTCTGTCTTTCTTCAATTTCCGATCTCGCAATGTTGGAAGTGAATTCATGAACAGGGAAGGGATAAGACTCCATACTTTTTGTTCACATTTTCTATGATAAAGCTCTGTGGAATTGAAGCATGTCAAAGTCACGAGCAAGGTAACAAGCTTTCTAGAGTTTGCGGGCCAAGAACAACCAGCACGCAGTTTAAAGGTAAGATTTGTACAAAAGTCCGGAGAATGGTGCATCACTGGACACGTAGCCCACGACAGTCGTTTGGAGAAGTCTTTGCAGAAGGCATTTGAAAGCTAAATTAATTCGCATTGCTTTTACTAAATCAAAGAAACAATCCATTAAAATGAAATATCAGACGTATCTGAAATTGACAATTGAATGTAAAATTAAACATTTTGAATCTGAAGATTTTTTTCCTAATCGCTTTTACTTAAGAATGAATAATTGCATTAACTTCCTATATGCACGTCAGGCAGAGATTCTTGTCAGTGAAAAGAGATGTCCGCACTTGGGAAAGGCTTTATATTTTTTTCTGAGCTTTGATATTCCCGTTAATATATAGAGCAAATAACAGAATTATGTAACGAATTATGACACAAAATGAAAGAAGGCAAAGACTTGGCCGTTCAAGCATGTTCCTTCCTCTTGGCAAAAATGATTATACAAGTCAGAATTTAAAAAGAAAATAAACATTAACTACTGTAATAATAGGTTAAGTATAGCAACAAAACTGAAGTATATATTTTCTAGTTGTTTGAGAGAAAATTTTCTGGAAACATGTCTCCATATAAAGTCATCATTCTTCTCTGTATTAAGAGTACCCTTATACGCTTACATCCTCGCTTGAGGATTTGTAAGAGAACAAAAAAACAATTTCAATTTTATACGTATTATCCATACATGCACTTATATTGTTCACGATATTTTTCTTTGATTTTTAGTTCGTAATTACAGTTTTATTTCACTTTACATTTTTCAAATATAAAAGTTACGTCAAGTTACGTATAGTTACGGAGAGCTCCTTCTCATTTCATCTAATACAAATTCCACTTAATAATGATATCAACAAGGCACGTTACTGAAGTAAAGTTAGTGAAAATAATTTTTCGAATTTTTCATTTCTGCAATTGATAATGAATTATGAAGTAAAATTATAAAGTGATAAATGCTAAAGAGTAAATACTATGATGTTTGGCGTAATGTATCAATGAATACGTATGTTTCTGAGAGTTTTCATTGCTAAGTGTTCGAACTTAGAATTGCAAGAATAGTGGAAGATTAAATAGTTCCTAAAATGCACAGTACAATTATGATGAAGTTGTCAATACAACATATCGTCAATGCCCAATAACAGTGACACGTCCAAAAATAGATCACTTTGCAGGATAATTATTTTATTCAGAATGAAGCCGTTTATTTCGTGCAAAGACCGTTATGCATTGTCTACGTACATGTCATGAGAACAATCTTAATGAAACTTTTTAGTCACTTTTTAGGGCACCGAGGATGAGATGTCCAAATTATAAACGATGGCAATTAATGAGAAAAAAAGAGACCGATCTGAATATCTCAAAACAGTTCAAGCTGTTTTATTTCACCACTATTTACCACCGGTCAAGGAAAATTCTGTTCTTACCTTCAAATGTTGATTAAGACCCAGACGAAACGAGTGCAACTTGAAGTGCGACCACTGCTGGCAGTCAAATATTTTCGAGGAGTTGCGTTGTTTTTACAAGCTTTCATTTCACACACAAACACAAGCAAATGTTTTTATCATTGAGGTAATTTTGTTATAATCCATCACTAAAAATCTTTCTGCTTTAAAACTTTTGTTACAAACGTTTTCTCACTATTTACCTTAGATCAAATGTTATAAACGTTTCGTCATTATTCACTTTAATTCCAGGCTGTTTCCCACAAATTTCATCGTTCACTTCCGTCTGATGACGGATTGTCACGTGACACATTCACTGAAAACACCTGTAGGTCAATTTGATTCACTGTCACCTTATTACGATGTTTCCCGAAAATACCCAATTCGAACACAGTTTTCACTTCCAACAATAAATGATCTTCTAAATCCCAGTTTCGTGAAATATCAAAGAAATCACTTAGGAAAATTGATTTCTAGTTTATTTATAAGAAGAAATCATCAAACAACATGATTCCATCCTAGATAGAAAAAATGACAAGTAAAAGAAGATTGTAACACCTTACTACGAATGTCTGAAAGAGCAATCTCACAGAGCGCATTACTACTTAAGACATCACTCTATTGAATTGACATCAACAAAACCGGAAAGAGATGTATTTATAAATATTATAAATGGGTCTGATTACACCCATTCAATGTCAGATCGCTACAACTTAAGTTTTAGCAAAAAAAAAAGAACAAGAAACAAGCCAAGCACAATTTTACAAGAGCGAATTACGAATATTCCCCAGAACAACCCGATGGCAGACCACACTTCCGGGGAGAAACTATCCACTAAAACGTATGTTGGTAAGACAACCTAACGAAGCACAGCCTTCGTGCTTGGCGCCACGCGACGGCGTGACCCACCCCCGGGGGCGGGGCGCGTGGGGGCGCCAGCGGCGCGGGTCCACGGCGGCGAGCGGGAGGCTGGGCGGGCGCGGCGCGGCGCGGCGCGGCTGGGCTGCTGAGGCGACGGGGAACGGCGCCCAACTGGCCCGCGCGCGCGCCCCGTCCGCCCGCCGCCCGCCGCGCCGCTCCGCGCCGCTCACGCGCACTCGCACCCCCGCACGGGGGTGGCGGCGGCGGCGGCGGCGAGTAGAAGGAGCATGGCGTTTCGGAGATCCCAGGTGGTTTAGAATCTCGCTCAAGGTCTGGGTGATTTTTGACCACGTCGTGATCAAAGATTATATTGTGTAACCGGACACCAACGTAATATTCCATTTAATCAGTTAAATAATTAATCATCAATTCATAATTGGTCAGTAAAGTCAAAATCGGTCAACAAGTAGTTTTATTTATATTGACCTTGCGTGTTTCAAGGTGTTTTCAGCGTGATTCGGAGGAGGGTCGCGAATTCGGAGGCGGGTTTGGCCTGGCAATGCACTGGCAAAGCGGCGATTACAGTAGTCCAGGGGAGGGTTAGAATATTGCGCAGTGTGTGGATGATTTTTCACCACCTCGATGGTCACAGTTATTCGTTAGCGTTTTAACAGCAGCGTATATTACATTTTATAAGCTCAATAGATAATCATCAATCATTAATTGGTCAAGAATGTTAAAATTGGTCTTAAAGTACTTTTATTTATGTTTTTCATTTGTTTACTTGCCAATTCTCGGCGAAGTGTTTTCAGCGTGAATCGAAGGGTCGCAAATTCGGGAGCAAGTTTGGCCTGATGCATGATAGTGCGGTGGTAAAGTACGGGTTTCGGTCACTAATGAACGTTTTGAGAATATTGCACAAAGCGTGAATATCATTTATCTCCTTGATAAATCACTATCATATTGATTATGATCTCTTTTCTGATCCGTTAACTCACGCACACGATCGCAAGCACACAAAAGGGCGCAAAGCCAAACCATTGTGTAATCCATATAATATCTATTTCTGCATTTCTCAGGTAAAGAACGATTTTTAATATTTTGGCACTTGTTTCTTCATTCTTTCTCCGAGCCAGTGATTTAGCGTGTGTCGCGGTGGTGAGAGATGAACAAATTTAAAAGCGAGGTTGGAGCGACGTGTTGGTACTACGGCAAGATCTGAGCTTCAGCTTGTCTTTAGAAATCCCATGAAGCATCAGAAGTTTCGACTTATGATCGGTTACGTAGGCATCCCATTAAATCGTGTGTCATTGATGTCAGCTGCAGCTTGCACGGGCTCGCGCTACACAGGTGCCTGGACTCAGGATTTAGAGGTCGCGCTGGCGCCGAAGAGGCCGGCGTATTAGATGTAAGGTGAACTAACGGCAATCAGCTGGGACACTATTAGCCAATCTGGAGCTTCCTTACAATGTATATAATGTATATAAAAGTTACGGATTGAATAACCGTTTCTCAATGGTCCCGATTAAATACCGTGTCAACATTCAAATCTCCCTACATTTAAATCGTGGTATAAGCAAATTTCAAAGCAAGAGGAAGCTGAAACGTTTCGGCGTCGCAAAAGCCACCTTCTCCAAACGCGATAGGTGCAAGGGCTGCTAATGAAAATATTGTTCTTTTAATTTGAAATCGCGTGTCAGGAAGTACAATTTTACACTAATATACTTTTAAACAATTAACAAATCATACGTCATTATATTCCTTTTTTATGGTATATCCATTGATAATGAGAAAAATATAGTTCCGATTAAAAATCAAAGATTAAAAAATTTCTCAACAGGTAAATATATTAAAAATAATATTTCTACCGCGAATTAGTTTTCCGTGATTCCGTATTGTTGGGAAAAAACTGCATTTCGATATCGTACATCGTTTCGAAATTATGAGGGTGACCCATACTTGGTGGAACATCTGGTACACAGGATGGACCAGTTAAGCTGACCACAGCAAATATCATCGAAGCTGTTGAGGTACCAAGATACAGCTTGCGCCACGTTGTTGTTGATAATACAATAAATAGCATACTGTTTCATTTTTTAGTTTGTACGTTTTGTCATTTTTGACATAGTCTCAACTTTGTTTTTTTAAAAGGAAGTTTATAGGTTTCTGTCACCATGCTAAAGTTCTTGAAGAGACGAATACAATGATAAAAGCAATTTTATTTTAAGAACGAAAATGTAGAAAATTAATGATGCTACAACAACACATACTGTCTCGCAATACTTTTAATGGTTATGGAATATTATAATGTGACTAATTTCTCTCTTAGACTTCAGGAGTCAAAAGAACGAAGCGCGAAAAGTACATATACCTTGAATGGCAGAAATGGTGAGAAATTTACGATATTTGCATCTTAATAACAGATTTGAGGCGTTGTTTTGTCGTACGTTTTATTTCCCTAGAAAGCCTTTTAGGTCGCGTTGCGGCCATCTTCGGTGCAACAAAACTAATAACAATATATCTTAACTTCAAATAAAATATAATCTATTACCGAATATTATTATGAATTACGTTAGAATTGAAACAAATTAGAAAAATTGGAATATAAAATGTGAAAATGGGAACATAATTTTGAAATTACATTAAATAACAAATGTAACATCTCAAGTGAAGTAAAATAAAATAAAAATAGTATAGACAAGTAAATAAACGAGTAAATGAAAATAATTAAGGTGAGCACACTGACATACCGACTTTGAGGCGGCTGGGGACCTCCGTTCAAACAAGACAGCGATGGTCAAGGGCGTTGTACGTTATTTAAAAGGAAGCTCTCAATGGAGAAGGGTAGTTGTTTAAACGAAAAATTCTACCATTGAATTCAGTGTATTCACATTCTACATAAATTTCCTAGCGATGCCGTACTCCAGCCGTAAATAAAATTATTAGTTTATAAGATCGCGACGCAGTGCTGCAACTACTATTCCCTTCTGTTATCAGTGCTGCGTTCTCAAAGTGACAACGGCCGCTGGATTCTATTACATTCGCATTTTGCACATCAGCATTCTTGATACCACCAGCAACAAAAAGCAACTGGATATAAAAATATAATTATGAAATATATTATTATGTTCATCAAAATTACTTCTTTTTACACGAATGACTCATTCTCGCACCCTCGTACCATGCAAAGGGAAATAGATCATTCCTTTTCACATTGAACTCAATGAAATAACACAATTTAAAATAGATTTAATGCTTAAGTAGCATTAAACGAAGAGTAGTAATAAATAGTATTATTCACAAAGTGACAGCACCTCAAACGAAGTCCGAATTTCCCATTTCGAATTGTCTTCAAAGTTTCGAAAATACAGAGTACGACGAAAATGGGACAAGCACCGCGCTCTTTAACGTTCTTTGCTACAAATGTGAAAAATGTTTAAAGGAAAAATTTGGAGACTTTCCTGAGAAAATAATTTTTCAAATTTTTTTAATTGCCTACTTTTAACGTAAAAACTACTCATATTTTCGAAAAATTGAACATGATCTCATTTAAAAATTTGTTTATGATGAACACTTATCATTAAGATGAAAAATATCTTCATAATTACAGTTGTAAAAGGATGCCGAAAAAATTTTGAATTTTTGTAATTTTCGAAAAATTGGGGATTTAGGTGACATTGGTTTAATTCCCGACATACTCGCAAAGATCGCAGTGCCAAAACACGCAAAAACATGTTTGGAAATTTCTTTGAATATTCTGGCAGAATTCGAAAACAAATTGTTAGTTTCCTAACGGGAGACTAAGACGCGTTCAATGACACCTCATGTGTCTCCATTTGTGCTCTGGAAGTGGTCCAGCCATGGGTGACGGAACTGCACATTCGAACATCCGCACACTTGGTAGTTACTGAAATACTGTAAAGGGATGTGATGAGAAGGGGCGGTAGAATGGACATTTTCCATTCTGATAGCTAAAGCTTTAGTTCCTTCTTTACTTTAAAATATATTCTGTGCTTGCCACGTTTTAACCCCACATTTTTTCAAACACTTACATTGGTCCACTCTGGGCCCCCTTGGCGGATAATGTGGACACACACAAAATCAGATATTTTTGTTTCATTGGTATTTTAATATATTCTAGAACGATGTTATTTTATTAGAAAGAAATCTGCAGGCTTATTTACGCAATGTAAAGCGTCCTTCACAATGACCTCAGTGATAATGATCTTTCGGTTTTCCTAAAATACGTTCTTACCATTTGAAATGAGAATTAAGATAACAAAATAAGAACATAACTTTTGCTTATTTGCCTTTATTGTTGTAAAATGGGTACTGATTACATTACTGTTTGTTCAATAATTTTCAGAATATTATATTTAAGCTCAGGGCTTCATTGAAACAATATGATAATTTTAATGAATCATATATATCTGTTTCCTGCATAGTGTAGAGTTAGTAATTTTATGAAAAATCTTTGCACATGTTTGATTATATTACACTCATTCTGAACAAAAACGTAAATATTAGCTGTTCAATACTGTGGGGTTAGTGTGGTCAGTCCTAAACTCAATGTCCACATTAACACCCACCCTCCATTTTGAAGATTTTGTGTCAGTATCATTTCATGCCAAATTGAAAAATACTTTTATTGCTTGAAAATACAAGAAAAATAACAAGTTTTTATACGAAATACATTTAAAATCAATATTTTAGGAATATAACTCTTTTCTTATTTTTTAATGGTCATTTACTTTTTAAAGTCTGTGCCATTCTGTAGCACCACTAGTTAAGTTTCTCGCGCTTACTAACGTAAAAGTAAAAAGCATTGTAAACGTGAGCCGGAAAACGGCGAATTTTCGACACAAAAACTTATCGCCGGACCTGATAACGAAAAAGAATATATCCAGTTGCTAAACATAGAAAATAAATTCCTCTAACACGTGGTGTAGCCAGAATCCATGTTTTGTGCGTCCTTCATACCGAAAAATCGATTGACGGCAAAACGTCTGGCTGTCTGTGCACAATGCTAGCACATAAACCGTTCAGCCGATTTTCTCCAAAATTGATATTCCCCGATCGTTCTGGCTGGGAGACCCAGCGAATAATGTGGGTATTCGGATGGGTAGCTTCTCCCACACGAAAAATTCCTTAGACAAAGTCTGTTCTACAAAATTAGCTCTTTAAAACGGTCATGTACAATTTCTTGAAAATTCGAGTAGTTTTTGCGCAAATTGCACTTGAAATTGAAATTTCTTCTCAAAAACTCGCTTCAAATATCCTCCAGAAATGTAATAAAGGATAGTAAAAAATATGGTGCTAGTCCAATTTTTGGGTATTGCTCTTTTTTCGAAGATTGCGAAAGAATATTAAAAACTTCAAAATTAATTTTTTGACTCAAAGACTGTTGCATATGATTAGCTCTTTAAAAAAGGTGGTGTACATTTTTTGTAAAAGTAAGTAGTTTTCGTGGAGTTTCTGTTCGAAATTAATGAACGATATTGGGGGATCCCATCGTACACAGCGATAACATTGTAATATTGCGATAATGTATGTGCTATTGAAGCACCACTTGTTCGAATTCTGAAAATAATACGGATTTTCGGTAACTTTCTCTACCTTCCAAATCTGACGGTTAGAAGATCGGAGATAACAATATGGATTACATTTCCTCGTTAAATACTTTATAAGAAACTAGCGGAACCCGGCGGATGATGTTTTGCCCTTCATATCCCACTTTCTCCTTCCCTCTCCCTTTCTCTCTTCGTCTCTCTCTCCAACTCTGCCTCTCTCTCCCTCTCATGCACATTTTGTTGAACGACTCTGAGCAAGTGGGGTAATATCGAAAAGCACCGGACCAACAAAAATGTGATAGAATGTTCAAGATTTCATCCTGTAGATTACGCTGTGAGAAACGTTTCTTTGAAGCCTTTTGCCTCAAAATTTTAGTTCCCAATGCCCAAAAACGCTTAGTTTAGGAGTTAACGACGACAAACAATCCCGCCGAGTGTGTTTGGGTTGCATTTCACATGAATATTTAGTTTTGTTCTGCAGCGCCATCTAGTTAATTTTTCCGATTATTCTGCTTGTCGGGGAGGAGATAAATCCAACAAATAAGAGAATTTTTAGTTAATCAGAATCCGAGCCCTTAGCCTATATGTTGCTAAGCGTGGTGCCAGTTTTTGTTTCTTAGCAGACTCCCTTAAAGGCTTTTTAGCCCTCCAAGTATTTTTGAACTAACCACCTTTTGTGATCTCCATAGTCTCTTCACTCTCTTGGTAACTCTATCTTTGGGAAGCTTTATACCTTCATCTTTTTAATGTGAGAACACCATTTCTATTGACCTTCGTATATCTCTTTTACTATATGCTGCGTCTTTAGACATGAATATCTGTTTCCACCAACCCCCTACTGTGACTCACGTGTGATGACACAAAAATCTCCCTCTATGGCATGAAGTCTTTGAAACACATTCTTTTTGAAATGTCTTTTGGTAAGCCCTTTTATTTTCTTGTATTTCTGATATTATGTTTTGTATGTCTTCTGCTCTCTTTCCAAGAATATTGCCAAAATAACTAAATGTGGATACTTGTTCTATTATTTGTCCGATAATGACAAGTCAGTCCCTTGTCAGTTCATAGTCTTTGATGTCTCTTTAATTTTGTCTTGTCTGTGGATATTTTACGTTTCAGTGGAGGTTTTTAATGTTTTATTTGCTGCAATTTATAATTCATTTTCTGATTCCATTATTATAACATCTTCCATATAATGATTGGGAGAGGTGGCTCATGGCATTAACTGATGTCACTGCAGTTCCTCTGAACGGGGAGTCCTAGGTTTGAGTCTCGATGGAGTCCGATACTAACTAGATATCTAGGTCACATTCGGTCTCTGTCTGGAAGAGAATTCTAGGAGCCAGCTTCTCTGATCAGTAGTTTTCCTTGATTTTTTTCCGTCAATACTAGGTGAAAGCCGGAGCAGAACCCAAACAAACGGAGCATGGACCTTGCGCGATCTTTCCTTCTTCTTCCTTGTCTTCTGGTACCCTCACCCCTTAATTACTCACACTTTCACCAATATGAGCTACAGTACAACACATGTCGGGAACTTAGAACTTGTCCCAGCTGAGGTGGTGCCCCACCAGTGGGAGATACCATGTTGAGGAAAACCCTACTAGACGTCGGGGTCGAAGTCGACGAAGGTCGGTGGCGTCTCTCGCCATCCAGCGGGGAGAGATTACCGCCACCTCCTGAGGAAAAAGGATGCACTAAACGAATGTCCTTAACTGCTGATATACCACGAATTGCTAATCAATGATTTATTGGATCTTATGTCTTTTACCAAGATTTTTCTTCATGATTGCTTCTTTCCATTCCTTGATGATACAGTTATCTTATACTATAATCAGGCTTAGTGACAGGTCACATCCTTTTCTTAGACATGTGTTTGCCTTGAATCATTTTGACCTGTTACTTTTATTTATTTTTATCTTCATCTGTGAATCTGGATAGACTTTGAAATTTCTTTTCTTTATTTCAGAAGGTGTCCTTCTTCTTCCAGTATTTCCCATTTAATTCTTTATTTACTCTTTCCAGTACCTATTAAAACTCTATGATGTGATAAATTCATTTCAAGCCCAAGACTGTATTGACAATATGGTACTTTTTATACTCCTTCTCTGAATCCATTTTATTTTGCCAGGAATGTCTCATTGTATCAATTCAGTCTGCTTCTTAATACACTCACAAAAAGTTTTGACACTGTTGACAGAAGTATTGTCCCTCTCTAATTGTTGCAAACTGTTTTTGACTACTTCTTGTGAAAATTTATTAGTGTACCTTCTGCAATTCTTTTGGAGTTATGTTTTCTTTTCAAACTCTCCCTTATTGAAGAGTATTATCATGTCCTCCAGTTCTTTACCACTCCATGACAATTCTATCACCTCCTGGACTGGAATAGAGCCCGGATGTGTGCAAATGCATATTTTTTTGCTAATTGTTACTCGGAAAATAATCACATATCTCTATGAATCTTTTCATATGGAGCATTCCTGATGAATTCTATTTTACATATTTTTGCCACATTTTACAGATGTGGCATTTTTCAGCATATTCAACACAATTTTTGTAAGTATAAGAAATAAATGGTAATAATTTATTAAAATCAATCTACCTGAAATTGGTGAATAATGAATTTACGACACAACCCACCAGTCACTATCAATAAGTAAATATCCTTTTAGCCTCAAAACTATTAATAACGCATGAAGATGTTGTGTATTTTGATTGCAATATGAGCACGACCAAAGTTAAGATTGAATTTTGGGTGAGGGGCACAGGTCGTCATGCTCTGTGTTTTGTACTCAAAAGAAATATAAACCCAATAGTTGAAAAAGTTACTGTAATTTGAGGTGACAGCCCTAAATGAAAACCAACTGAAATTTTGTCAAAAAATAGCGGTCTTTATATATTGAGAAAAAATAATCAAATCCTACTGTGAGAAGAATAAACTGTGGAAATATACAAAGATCCACAGATCATTTTAGCATTCATATTTTGTCCTATAACATATGTGGAAGCGGACAGTTTATTTTAATTTATAAAACTGTCTTAACAGACAAACAAACAACAATTTTAGAAATGTATTTAGTCATAAATTTTAATAATATTTTCCTAAAAATAGATTCTTCTTGGTTCAATGAATTTATGTCCTTTTTTTAACTCTCCTTCCCATTCCCTATTATTAGAACACAAACAAATGACTGCATTCCAGTGTATGGTTAATTAAGTTAAAATAAAAATAAAATCACTTTCAAAACATTTTTCTACAGATGATTAATTTCTTCATGTTTCAAAGAGACAATACCATCACAACATAATACAAATTTTTCTACAAGTATTTTGCATTGTGTTTTAGTCACAAACATCTATTTCCTTATTAGTTTTGTACTGCATATTTTAAATATTTAATGTGCATATTATATGGCTTATTTCAGGCATTTTTACAGCATACAAATATTGGCTGTAATTATGTATAATGTTAAATATATTCCCTGCCAATTCACCAAAGATGATTCCTTTCCCGTATTAATCTTTCTCTCTTGCCCATATACAATAGCCCAGCATCTAATGGTAATACAGAAATGACAAAATATTTTTTTTGGTAAATCTCTTTGCAAAGATCTAGTTTTTCAATATTATCTGTGTAATAAGATTATGAAATATGTAAATAACTTTCCAAGTTTCAATTAACTGTTCTAGAATGCAGAAAATCTTTCTTTGCCAACATTGTTTATCCAGTTTCATTCAACTTCTCTGCTAAACTCAAGATTCTAATGAATAATTCCTTGAAAAAAAATTCTGTTTTGAGGAATAACATTATTGAAGAGCCAACAGGCTAATGATGCCAGCAGTGTGAGAGTATAGGGTGCAGAGAGATTGAGAAACATCAACAGGTAAGTACTTAAGATGACAAGGATTGTGTCTGAGATAAGAGAAATTGCAACACATGATTATCTGAGAGAAATATTAATTTCCGCAACTACTGTATTCTTTACATATGTGTGTGAATATTTCAGACAAATACATTTACTGGGAAATAGATTATCTAAGTTTGATAATTTCAAAATTCAACAGAATATTATACGGGTAAATGTTTAAAGGTCAAAATATTGACATCAGTGTTCAAATTATTTATTTGGGTCTTTCTTATAACTTAACTCAGAGAATTTTTGATTTTAGAAAGGGCAAAAGTTATTAGAAAAGTAAATGTGACATGTGCTCTTTGTAAAATAAATTATTCAATTATATCCTTTTTGCAAGAAAGTGCACTTTTAAAATTGTGTTATTATTTCCATCACTTGAAGCAGTAGGTTTCAAATAAAATAATTTATTTACCCACATTTTACGAGTTATCCTGTAACCAAAAGTTACCTATATGCTTCAAATTCCTTGAAGCTAGGAAAGACATGTTATTACAATCTTGTTAAGCCCATTTAAATTTACACATTTAAATTTCTTTCAGCATTTTAACTAATAGAATTAAAAAATACTGAAATATTCTACCTCTGACCTCAGTAAAAATCACTTAATCATATTTTAAGTATTTTAATTATATGTGAATGGATTATCAAACTCTTCAGAAAAAAATTCCCATCAATAATCTTAATCAGCTTGACTGTTTAATTAAAATTATTCACATTTCATTACAAAATGAATTAAAAACATTAATAATTTTAAATGTTCTTGATCCTCTACTTCTAATTTTGACTATTCATCTTACACTGACAATGCCTGTCACCAATCAAGGGAGAAAATAGAATTCTATTATGTTAAAAATAGGCCTAATATCAATATCTTACAGGTCAGTTTTACATGGAAGAAAAAAATTGCAAAACAATGCCCTGTGAACACAAGAAGACAGAAGTTGAGAAACCTATTAACAAACTTATTTGCAATGGTTTAAGTGTCAATTTTAAATATAACATTATAATAATGTAGTGGAACCTGGCAGCCATTATTCTGCCCTTCTCCCTCTTTCTCCTTCCCTCTCCCTTTCTCTCTCTCTGTCCCAGTCTTAACCTGTCAGACTCGTCTCTGCCTCTCTCTGTCCCTCACTTTCTCTGTCACATGGCAAAGCTCAGCACCAATTAGTCCCAGGTGGAGCGCAATTTGAATGGAAATTGAATTAAACTGCAGCACAATTTTGTTCTGCAGCGCTATTTAGTTAAGTTAAAACAAAACTAACTGCATATAACACTTTTGGATTAAGAAAAAATTAGATGGGCTAACTTTCATAGAAATCGGTCACATAATGTCTGAGTTTACCACTCTTATATACACCAACATCCATTTTTATATGTACAGAAATCAAGAATGTTTTACCACAAATTAATAGATATCAATTATGCAAATTTGTACTTTACACTCTCTCACTATTACAAACTTTTCTGAAATATTTTCCTTTGAGTAGAACTTGTTTTTGCATTTTAATGGCACAAGGTGCTTAAATGCAAATAATTGAAGAAGTAAAGTAATGGAGGAACAGTGTCCTAAAATTGAAAATATTATATAGCTCTCTTGCTCCTCACTATAAGACACTCACCATGTAGCAAGCACAGTGCCTTTTCCATTTTACTAAAGTTTATCAACCACTCTTTGTCATTTCAATTATTGAAAATTGTAGGAAACAGACTAACCAGAGGCAAAAGCAAATTTAGTTCCAACTGTTGTCTTTGCAAAAATTTCCAATGAATTATAATATCTTATGAAAGCAAGGTTAAGCTTATTCAGGAAACTAAAAGTAATAATCCTAAACACAAATTGAAGTGTATCACTCACAATCTTAACCAAGGCCATCTTATCCTACGCACTAATTGTACTGCATCACAAGGACTTGCAACAAGCCTGGAGTCTCATTTTCATTCAAATTCAGTAGGCAAAACATATTTATTCTAAATAATAAATGAATAGTTTATTAAAAGTTCATTTTAAAATTATTTATCTCATATTTCACATATTTCATCAATTGTTAAATAAAAATTCATTGAATTATAATATTATAATTACCAGTTTAAACCTACAAACATTGTGCTGCAATTTGTAATTGTGTTGCAATTTGTTATTTTATAATTAAAAGAGCTTTTTACTGGAATCTGAATTCAAAGTACTATGCTTTGAACTGTATGTAAAATCATACAAGCTTTTCAAAATGTTCATGGGAAGAGGGGAAAATAGCTGCCCTGACACACACAATGTCACCCATGTGCATGTCTATGCCCAAAATTAAAATATATTTTTCAAATTTTCAGTTTGAAAGTTGAGCCAGATAAAAGAGAGAATATTCATTTTTAAAAACAAAACATCCTGTGTGCAGTTTAAGTGCCAGTCAAAGGCAGACATTTTCTCAAAAAAACACTTTTTTCGGTATACCAACATACCAACATTCTGTTATCGTGACCTTGATGATAACTTGTTGGGATGGCACTACGTGGTTGGATGGAAAAATTTAAATACTTATTGTTCACAATGCAATTTGTTATTGTGTTTCACCCTTATCAGACCTAGAAATATTAGATAATAGAATTATACATATAATTGCTAACAAAAATAAACAGAAAAAGCAAGCCATACACTTCACAAAAAACAAAAGAATTCTCTTACTGCATGTTAATATGTATTAAATTATTACAACAACATCTATACAGGTAAGTTGCAAGAGGTTGATTGTTTAATATTATCATTAGAATTATTATTAAGTTGCGTGTTTGTGAAGTGCATTTATTTATTATTTTTTTTTTTAGTGTTTTTGATGATATATAGTATATGTGTACATAGATAGATATAGATAGATATTTCATGCTATGGCGTAATATACTTAGCCTTGATGAAAGCAAAATACAACATAGAAACAACAGCTTGAACTACTTAATTTTAATTTTTCTGTCTACATTACCTACTGACAAGAAATTATATCAACATTATTCATTAAATCACAAAAAACAATTGAAACTAAAATGATCCCTTCAGCTACTACTAATGTAGCCTACCCAGCATTAAGACTACAAATTAGGTAGTACACAATTGTAAGTATTAGAAACACTTAAACTTTACAGGAGGTTCATAAGATATAATTAATCTTGTATATAACCAGAAGAGAAATACATAAATTGCTTTTGCAAATGCAAGAAAATGATGATGCCTACAGAAATAATTGTTATACACAATTCAAGATTAATGCTACCAAGTGAAAATTTTGTTATATTTTTCAATAATCAAATGCTAATAAAAATTGATAAATTTTTCCACCTATATAATTCTTCAGAAATAAAATATATTCTTAATTAAGAAATACCTAATACCTTTTTAATTTAAATTTTTATATTTGTGACAAAGAGGTGAAACATGATTTTGTTCATGAAGACAATTTTTGTTTCTGGTGTAATGGGGGGATAATGTATTTTTCACTTATATCACAAGTTGTGGTTGTAAGAATGAAATTCTAAAATTTTGATCAAAATATGTATTCATGAAAGTTAATCACTGAAATAAAAATAACATTTTTGCAAATCTCTTTTCAAATATAACATTTCTTAAAATTGTTACTAAATTACTGTTTAAAAGTACAATCTCTAGGTTACATTTTGATGTATCATTATTAATTTTTGCACAAGGAAAATTAAACAATCAGAGGAAAAAAACAATCTTGCAATGTAAAAGCAGTAGTGCCATAACAATCTCAGACTGAAGGATCACAGGTTCGCAACCTGCCTCAAGCATGACTGTATTCATCCTTTCCTCACTATATCACCATATCATATCATATTCACAGTTACCACCGTTTCATGCAATAGTGGTCGCTTATAACCTAGATGTTGCGAACTTAAATAACAAAGAGATACTGTAATTACATCAGCATGTTCCACACAGGTTACATGGCAAAATGACTGATTAACTATAACTTTCCATTTTAGACACATACGGAACTACAGAAATATCAAGGACTATTACAAAGATCAGCAAAAATAATGAAAACCTGAAAAAGAAAATTGTTAATATCACTCCACTATTCTTGTACCCATGAACAGCAGAGAGAAGCTAAAATGTGAGCCTACTCAGTTTGAATTCAAAAGAAAAAATCTAACGATTTTTAAATCTATTAAATTGAAACTTAAAAAAGACAACTTATTCATTTCTCTATATTTTTCAGAGTACCACATGGTCTTCTTTCACAGAGTACTACAGCCCTCTCTATTAAAATATGCTTGCTGTTTACGGTTGCTACCTTCTAGAAGCCTGTCACCCAAAGGCTTTTCCATTGGGGTGTCATAAAAATTAAGTTGCAATGAATATTTTATTTTTAAATTATACTGTTAAATATATCTTCTATGAAATAATACAGATTTTTTATATTATTATTTTTGCATTATATTAATAAATTTTTACTTAACGACAATGCCTATCTTCTAAACCATAGGATCTAGGAAAAAAATATATGAATTTGTATTTTTGAGTTGTACACATTCATGGCACGAAATATGAATACTATAGTAATCCTGAACAGAAAAAAATCATTAGACTTGTATGCTCAAATTGCATCAAGACAACTATCAACAAGCATTGTTTTTTGTTTGTTTTTAATTTGAAATTTTATATATTGAAATTATTATTTGTTGTAATATTTTTCATGAAGGAGAAAGAATTTTATTGTGAAAAAGAGGTTATTTTTTCTTCATGGATTGCCTTCATGTACCTAAGACAAATACAGTTACCATGCACATTACACTAAATGCTAAATGCACACTACTGCTAAATAATTCCAGATATTTTTCACAATGAATTTAATAGCTCATCTAACTTTGGGAAAATAATTCATTGCTTCACTGCATTCTACAATCAATTGTCAATGGTATTTTTGAGATACACATAAGACTCTTTATGATGCAAAAAGAAAATACAATAAGCAGTAACTAGTGAATTCATAATTATTGTGATCTTATCACTTTTAAAACTGATAAAATCACAATAATTACCCATCTTTCCAAAAGGTTAATCAAATTTCATTTTTCTCATGCTTCAGAGTAGAAGTGAATTCTTCACGCTTCTCACTTGCAGAAAAGTTAAATGCTTGAAGTAAATATGTTCTCTCTCACGAAATTGATAGTCAAATTGTGTAAGGCAATGAGAACATGTCAACAAAGATTAGCCTAATGATCAATCATTTATTCTTTATGTTTATTTGTTTACTTGTGAGCTTCAAGATTTGTTCAAAAAGTACTACTTGTACTTTGTATGTTTTTACAATATTTTATTTCCCCATGGAATTTATCTCTTCAAATAATATTAATGACACTTTTTTTTCTATTGACAAATGTTTATATTTGACAATATTCATTACCTAGAATTCCTTCTCTTACAAGTAAGAAAGAAAACACCAATTAGGATCACAGAATAAAAACAATCATGAGCATTTCATTTAAATCCCATTGTTCAATTGAATCTTTATTCAATTCACCTCTTCAAAAGAAGATACCTGCAACAATTATTCTACTCCCCTTACAATATAATTTGATAATTGAATTAACATGATTTTCAGAGACATTGTATTTCAAGGAAAATATTCCACACTGACTAAAATACCAAAAGAATTCTCAGGAAAATTGTGATATGGTCTTGCAATATATAATATTTCATCTCACTTTTTTTAAAACAATTCAAGTAATACTTTACTTAACCTGACAATAAATTAGCTTGTAAATAGAACAATTCATGGAAATACACATTGAAAATCATGAATTTTCTACCTAGAAAGGTGAAAAATACCAATTTTAATTCAATTTAATACCAATATTTCTATGAATCAAATAAGACTCAAAACATTTTAAATGCACTAGATGGAGTTGTTTTAAAAGTCATCTATCCACATGGATTTCCTAAACATTTCTGTAGTAACCCGAGTATATTCAAGGAAAACCTAAATTAGCATTTTGATTAAAATACAAATAACTGATTTTCCATTACCTGGCGGTTTCTCCTCTCCCCCCCCCCACTGCAGAACTTCAGCAAGTCACCTTTGTTGAATTAAATCCTTAATCCCCCCCCCCCCATCTTCCTACAATTGTATCTGTTTATTTCTACATGGTATAGTAACTAATAGAATGCTGGGAACATTGTAATACACTCGATAGGAATAATTTTTTAAAAGCAAAAAAACTAATGCTCCTGGAGCTCTTTATAGCAACTAATAGGATCAAAGTTAAGAAGTCGTTGAACATAATGTTATAATGAAGTTTGAAGCAACTAATTTTAACTTGTGGCACTAACAACAGAAAGGGGGGGGGGGAAAAAAAAAAGACATTATACATTGCAGGCTTTTATAAAGCTTTTTATTGAAAATAGTGAGATATAAATATATGTATTAAAAAAAAGACTTGCAACTACAATATCACATTAAATAAGTTCAGTCTTCAAAGGAGGAAATAAAAAATGTTTTAGTGGACTTCCTGCAGCTGAGCAGGTGGCTTGACAGGCGGAGAGTCGTTACTACTTGAAGTAGAAGGCGAAGCCATAGAAGTAGATGTATTTTCAGAAGAAAGGGAAGATGACAAGTTTTGAATGTGAAGAAGGGTAAGGATGGCCCTAAGGTTCTCTCGCACATCCTGTTGGCCAGCTACTTGAATAATGTTACAGATCGTAGCATATCCATGACGAGCTGCACGATGTGGAAGACCACCAATTGTTTGGAGAGCTTGCATTACTTTCTCGGCTGTAAAGGAAGTAGTATTATAAGTAAAAGTATGCAGGTTAAAACTAATTAAAAAAAATAAGTAAATAAAGACAATTTTACTGAAGCAAAGTTGTTACCTCTAGGGAAACCTAGCGGTTCTCCAGGGGGCAGAATAAAGTCCAAGATTCTGTCTACAGTTGATGATAAGTTGTCGACTCCGCCAATTATGGCATGACCAACATTTGTATGCAAGAACTGATTAGCAGTTATCCAACTAAGCTCTTGCAAAGATTTGACTTGTTGGCAGGCGGGGTCATACAGAGATTTAGCGTTTTCTGCAATCTATAGAACGAAATTTTTAATGTTTTGTTAAGTATCACTAAAGGAAATTTAGCCCATGAACTTTCATATTACCTGAGCTGGTTCTTGTTTAATGCAAGGGACCGCATTTTCAACGACATCTAATCCTTTGCACAAAGTTTTATCCACCATGCCTATTGGAGTCTCCAATTTCTTAACGATAGGTGCCACAACAGGAAGAGTCTGCTCCACCGCCTTGTTGACAGTCGCCTCAGCAGTATCCAAGGTCCACGTCAGAACAGGACTGTATCCCTTAACGTTGTTGTAGATTGCAGTAGATTGATTCCACGCAGCTTCCACAATAGGTAACCGTTTGACGCGGTCCACGCATTCGATGTTCGGCAACGCAGGAGGCTCGCAGGGGCAGGTCTGTTCTGGCTGAGGTTCTGCTGCCGCAGCAGGGACATCTTCAGATGGTGTCTTCATGACAAAACACTAAATCCGCTCAAACAGGAATTCACAACTGAAATCGGATTTAAAAACAATAGCAATTACGCCGGGTAACACAAACGAAATATCACTACATAGATCTACACTACGCATCGACTACTCAACTCACCAAGTCGCTTCCTCACGTCTGAATGACGCAACGGATCAAGCGCCGGCCTTTTAAAGGCCAAGCCATGCGTGGCTCTCCAACTCGTCGGCTGATACTCGCATCGCGTAGACACGGGAAGCAGCCAATCACGAAAGCTCACGCGGGCTTGCGTCACCCGGCGCGACGTCACGCGCTCGCTGATCGCCCATCCGTTCCGCCTGCGCGGGGGGAGGGGGGGGGGGCCGGACGCGCCTCTGCTCGGGGCAAAGGGCGAAATTGAAACGCGCGCGAACGCGGACGTCCAGAACAGTCCAGACCAGAGTCCGCCCGCCCGCCAGGGAGCACCGCACGCACGAGACGGAAACGTGCGCGTTGGGGTCGTCTCCAACTGCAATGATTCGGCCTGCGAGTGTTTTTCGAGCTCGTTTTGTGACCCAGTAAACCAGCTTCCAATGATGTATTCAATTAGGTGACAGTGATATTTCTTCATGAACTAATTGTAAGGAACAACGTAACAGTGTAAGGGGGTTAGATAAGTTAATTACTGTTAACACAGAAATTTTAATGAGTTGTAATTGCCCAAAACCGGGAGAACCTTTTTTTGTAGCCCCCCCCCCTCCCAGATAAGTTTGTTTACTCTAGTTCATTATAATTTGCAGTTAGAATTGTCTTTCTCGACAATCAAATATTACGAGAAATAAAAATATAATATTACATTTAAATTACTGTATTATCAAATTAATTTGCACACACATAATCAGTAGTTGTTGGTTTGTTTGGTGTTTCTTGCCGAAATCCAAACAAAAATAGAGATGACTTTTTTAAAAATACTAAAACTGTCATAATAAAAATCAGTCAATATTAAAGTTGTTTTGTTGGAATTGTCTTTGGGGTAAATTGTGATACAGAAATAAATTAAACTACGAGTTATAAATCGACAATACCTCCTTTTACTGAGCTTACTTCAGGAATGTCCATCTTAACAATTCATTCATTGCAGACATGACTACGTACCCTTGGACTAATGACCATTATACCCCTTCACATTACATATAAGTTAATTGTTCGAATTGTGTTCCGTATTGACGTACTATTATTGGAGAGTATGAAAATAGAACGTTAATTGTTTCTCCCCTCGAATCTGCCATCATAGAACCGCACGATACGTGCATCCCACAGGGGCTGAGACTTGATTATCGGAGTGGGTGCAGGTTACTTTTTCTATAGGGGTGAATCAGCATTTTAATGCTGATTCCATTTTTATACCCCAGTCCCAGGTTATTAGTCCTGACGGATGGGATGAAATTATGATGAATGTTTAAATACCCAACACAACCATGCCGAAGGCGGCACTCGAACTCGTGATCTTCTGGTCCGAGATCGACGGCACTACTGCCTTAGGGACCATCCATAAATTACGTAACACAAATTTGAAGTATTTTTAAAAAATCCCTCCTCCTTGTAACGCACCCGTAATGTCCGATTGAACTCACGTAAATAATTACGTAACGCTTGGGACATCCCCCACCTTGTAAATGCAAGAAGTGAAAATAAAATATAGCTCAGTAAAAAATTGTATTAATTGTGTGAATTAAAAGTAATGATAATTATCGGAATTAGTTGTCGATGCTGACTGCACCTAACAATAAGATTGGATGCAAATTTTGAGTGAAGGAAGGACGCACAAGCGAGAAAATTTCTGATCACAAGCAGTGGACACGCCGCTCGCCGTTGTGAACGGTACATGGGCGAGAGTCTTCTGCACAAATTTAATTGTATTCTACAAAATTCTGCTAATCAGTTTTTAACATTTTCTTCGTAATCTTGAAGATTCAATATAAAATTGTTAGAAAGAAATATTTCCATTTATTGTAACAATTTCTAATAACTTTAAATGATTAATGTTTTAAAACAAATTAATTAGATAATATTTTAATGTTTTAGTATAAGACTCAAAAAACATTTCAACAAAAATTAAAAAGTAAAAAAAAAATATAAATGTGACGTAACATTAATCGAATACTCCCTGCCCCTAAGTAATGCAGCGTTACGATGCCTTAAACCCCCTCCCCCTCTCTTTAGCATTTCGTAATTTATAGACGACCCCTTAGCGATCTCGGCCATTGGATTTTTGTCCACGCTGAGCAATTTCATGTTAAGTCCATTTTTACACCCCAGGTGTGTCAGCCCAGGGAAATAAGGTATGGAAATGACGCTATTGGTGATTATGAACGATGAAATGGACAATCACAAACACACGCAAGCACCGCCATGCCCGAGGCGGGGCTCAACCCACGATCCTTGGGTCCAAGACTGCCATGGCACTACTGCCTTAACGATCTTGGCTACCCGGATCGGCATTATCATAAGTTTTATTAAACACCATTGGTAACTGACCTTATAGAAAAGGTAATGACACCTCACAAAAAATATAGGAATACATTTTCTTATTCAACATAGTTATTATTACTAAATGCGTTTGATAAAATATTAACGTAACCAAAAACATGTACATTAATCAAATGTCTCTTTTCTAAAAGCCAATTATGCTATGGTGAAGTATTTGTTTGAATTGAAGTGCTTGGAATTTGATAGTCTTAGGCTACATTTTGCCAATACTCGACAATATTACCGTTGATTTTGACAACAAACGGCAGGGAAGTTTATTATAGTTATGGGCAAATAGTACACAAGATTAGTTACAAACACATTTTCCCTTATAACTTAAGTTCAGTCAGATGTAAAAGTTTATCTGCTTCTGAGCCTTTCGATTATTCCAATTATAGTGAGTAATAATTATGACACAATGACATACGCTGATGAGATATTAAACAGTTTATCCTTTTAAGAAATATTTTCCACATCACATTTTGAAAAGAGAAGGTAATAGTAAATTATCGTGAATAATTTCTGTAAAATAAAGTGTTTGTGATAAAAGATTGATTGAATATCACAATACTCTCATTGAAGTCTGAAATCAGGACTTTACAGTACAAAGTTGTGAAGAGGAGCATAGCTAGGCTGGTGCCAGAGAGTAAAACAATGGCTGGTGCAACGGATGAGCAGCACTTAGCCCCCGAAGTAAAGGGATCCAATTGAGACCCCTCGCGGGTCCCTAATAAAGAAGCGAATCCTTTTAGGGTTTTCGTAACTGAATATTTGATTAAGATAATTCGTAATTATTGCTGTAACTGCATGTGATATATTTTTTTAGAAACGCGCCAATGAATTTAGTGTATTATCAAGTGGAGCCGTGATTGGAAGGCCAGCAAGGCTAGTAGTCTCCATAAGAAGATGGTCAACTTCTACAACCTGCAAAACTAAAAAAATGTACTGAAAAGAGAAAGTTACAATAATCAGAATTATAACAGGACTCACGAGACTATGTCACCTTCACCTTATTAATAATAATACTCCCCCAATTTTCAATACATGCAATAAGCAAGTAATATTACACATTATTCAAGAATGTCCTATACACAACCAATCCCGCCAATCACTTACAGAACTTCAATATGACACATTGTTTCAATCAAGCACCCTACAAGAAAAAAAAAACTTTTGTAAATTAATATATTTAACGAACTGTATACTGCATTTGAATGAATGTACTGCATGTATTATCGTGACATGTACTAACCTATTCTCAACCACTGGTGGGGCAATAGGTCGATGATGGGGGCTTTCAAAAGGCATCAGCAGCTTCATGTGTGTCTACGCACTTGGCGGTTTGTATCGCGACTCGACCGATCGCATCCTGAAAACGAATTTGTAAAATTTTCGTTCGTAAACCACACGAGTAAATTAGCAACAGTACCCAGCGAATAAATTAACGAAAGTTTTACTTGATATTCGTTAGTACTGCTTTGTTGTCAAGATCACATCTCCAAGTTTCACAAATTCTTCTTCCCAATAATAATAATAATAATAATAATAATAATAATAATAATAATAATAATAATAATAATAATAAATGATAATATATAGTAGTAACATTTTAAGAGGGGGGACAAGCTGTATATTTACGTCTGGAGAACAAATTCTAGGACCATTCCGGCATACGCCTTAAGCGATTGTATAAACCCAGAAAACCTCAATCAGGATGGCAGCTTAGGGTCTGAACATTAATAGAACTGAGTATGTATACTGAGTAGTGGAAAGGGAAGTTTCGTGAAAGAGAAAGAAAAGACGTACACGGGAGAAGGTCAAAGTATAAATGATAAAATTTGTGAGGAGAGGAGGGAAAAAACGAAGAAAAGAACGAAGAAGAAGTAGCGCGAAAAAAGTGAAAGTTATTTAGAACGTTACAGAAAGCTACGTTTAGTTTACAGTAGCACTTACATAAAATATACAATAATTTTTTACACAGAGAAGTAACAATACACTATAAGCTAATAACACAGTAATTTTAAACCACAATACTTTAGCAGTATTAAGGAACAATACAAAGAGTGCGGGTATCTTAACATCATTTTTCTATTATGCCAATATATTGTAGTGAATATCTGATGATCTGTACAAAGATAGTATACAAGTATACTTTATGTGGAACGTCACTAATATTTTATTTTGTATATTTTGGTTTATTTGTATATTATAACATTTCATTAGGGTACACAGAAAAATATAATAATGCTCATAATTTAGTGTTGAGAGGAATGGAAGATGAGGATAGAGCAGAGGTATGTAGAATATTGAGAATAAAGAGGGGAAATAGAGGTGTTTAACGGGGGCGGTGACCGGGCGCTTGGAAATGGAGAAGTCTGGAGATTGAAGAACACATTAACGCCGTTCTATATTCGTTATTCCTTACCCATGTGGTTAATTCAACTTTGAATTTGCCGAAGGATTAAATGTTTTAGTCTCGCTGGTAATTTATTCCAGGCTCGCATAGCTGTAATGGTGAATGATTTACTGAATGAAGGCGTGTTGGACGTGGTACACAAAAGCAGCTGATTCACGAGGCTCGATATAGTTCAGAGGATTAAGTTACTTTTGAGGCCTGTTGCATGAGAACTCGTTAAAAACTTTATAAAGAAGAAGTAAAGAGTGGAGTAACCGTCTTTTGTCTAGATAAGCATACGAATTCTGTCAAAAATTCGGATACATGTCGTATTTTCTTAGATCAAAAATAAAACGTACGCATACGTTCTGGCTTACTTGAAGTTTACGCTTTAATTTGAATGTCATGTTGTCAGAAGAAAGTCGCAATAGTCGAAATGGGCATGTAAGTGATTGGATGAGAGTCCACTGTGCTAACCTGGTAACAGTGCTCGAGCGTTTCAATGAGTGCATTGAAGCCAAAAAACTTTACAGCAGGTTGAATCTACGGTGCGAGTTCTCAGCTGAGAGTGTGTCGATAACTACACCTAGTTTTTGACTTTCAGAACACCAAGGTAAATGTGTCATTTATATAAAATTAGCAAAGGAGAAGAAGAAGATTTGTTATTCACCCCCCCTTATGTGCATTTCGAGCGATAACCATGCACTTTATTGTTTTTTAATTGTAAGCCTAAAGACGCTGCCCAGTTGTTTACCGCTATTAAATCTTCATTAAATTTTTTGTACGCGTGAAGAGAGGTGAGACGGGTGACCACTTAGATATATCTGGAATCATCCCGCATACATTTGATGACTCCAATATTAGTGCATTTCCACGTCATTTACATAGATTAAGAAGGCAGTGCCTTAACACAGTGCCTTGAGCAACTCCGCGATAAGCTTCAAGTCCCTTGACTACGGCTACCGGACCACCCTTTGGTTCTGGAATATTAAATATATTAAGAAACCATTTACCGTGGGCTGTGCAAATCCCATGATCTTTAGTTTGGCGAGCAGCGATGTCGCGATATACTAGAATCGAAATGCTTGCTGAAATCAGAAGAACAAAAATAATTACTGTAATCTATTGCTGTTCTCGTGTCCTTCAATACGTTTAGTAGTG
This sequence comes from Gryllus bimaculatus, assembly GCA_017312745.1. Lineage (NCBI taxonomy): Eukaryota > Metazoa > Arthropoda > Insecta > Orthoptera > Gryllidae > Gryllus > Gryllus bimaculatus. The sequence continues at coordinate 1,397,503 of BOPP01000250.1, forward strand.
CCGCTGGAAGTAATTTCGCCTGCGAACGGAAACCTGTTGCCTGAATCGTTTAAAAGTGATTTTTTCGAAGATACTGTTTCAGTTGCTTCAGCACGACTTTTTTCAGTACTTTAGAGATTATTGGAGGAGCTAATTGGCGGATTCAATAGGGTTTTTGGTTGATGTTGTCTTGGGAATAGGATGCACGAGCGCAGTCTTCTAGGATAAGGGATATTGCCCGATCATTAGTGAGAAATTTACGATTTCGGTGATAATTGGGTACGTCACATCTATGCTATTTTTTAGCAGCTTGGCATTTATACCATCGGAACCTCAAGCATTTGATTTGAGACTTTGAACGATTTTGATTATGCCCTGATGTTCAACGGAAGAAAAGAAAAAATTATCGTTGGATTTTATTTCTGCGTTTTGGAGAAACAAAAGAGATTGCTTTTTCAAGTTACTGTCAAATGAAGGAACGCTGTTTATGAAACTGTGATTTAGTGATTCTAAGGGTATATTCGCTTCAATTTGGGGAGGACCTTTGCCTATTCCTAGATTTTCCAAAATTTTCCAGATCGTTCTCGAGTCGCTGTTTCTGCCGAAGCTGGTGTGGTAATATTTTATTTTAGCGTTGCGGCATTTCTGCGTAACTAAATTTCTGAGCATTTTGTACTGTTTTTTAAGTAGTTCGCATTTAGTTTTCTGGAAAATTGCATACGCTGCATCACGATCTTTCATTAAATTTCGAATTTCAGCAGTTAACCATGGTGCAGGAGGACGAGTTACACGCGAAATTTTTAAAGGCGCATGCCGGTCGTAGAGCTGTGTTATTAAGTTAGTGAAAATATTTACCCAATAGGAGTCCAGGGAAGGGAACCTCGTTGGCTTTAATTGGTGAGTGATTTATTCCCCGCCATATGCTATACACAGTAACAGTAATCAACAGCGGATGCAAGTGGGCTATGTACTGTTATATATTTAGTGATGTTTCAAATGGAAATAATTACGTATAATACGCTTTTTTAAATTTATTTATTTTGTAAGGTCGCTTTTTATTTCGTTGTGCGACTTACTGTTTGAACTGCAGGAAGAACATGTAAGGACAACACGATCTGACACAAACATCCATGCCCGAGGCGGGATTCAAACACGCGGCCCTTCGAGCCGAGGAAGCTACAGCCCTTCAGGCTTAGCGACGTCGGCCATCCAGGCCGGCTATCGATGCATTTTATGGGTCCAAAATCGAACTGAATAGTGACCCTCGAAGAGCTCGGATTTTTATATAATTGCATGTTTCTTCTGCTTGGAGAAGTTCGGAAATCTGTTTTATGGATTGGAGATCAAAGAGAAGTATTTCTGTCTTATTTTGAAAATTTGATGTATTCAACAAAAAATAACATATGTAAGGGTTATTCTGAATTGTATTGCAGATTTACAAATAATAATCTATTGTGCTGCAAATTTTGCGGTGTGTTTCTTATTTTTGCTTTGTTTCCTCTTGACGAAACTATGTTAATGGGGAATAACTAGCTATTCAAACTATGACTTCCCTCGAATTTATTAATATTTCCTCGTTTATTCCCATGAACACTTTACAATGTGTTGCAAAGAAACGATTATACTAGTAACGCTAAGATATCATGTGAACTGTTTCAAGCTGAAGCAAAGAAAAAAAACTGCATATCACATCCTGTGAAATAGAAGAAGAAAAAAACTGGTCAAAACGTGCCTCCCCACCATTTCAAGTTATAAATATAGAATGTACTACTATTGTTAAATTTGATGTAGTTGCAAACATAATTGATATGTATTATTATTGTAATTATTATTATTAATGTAATTATTAATATAATTATTATAAGTAGTAGCATTAAAATATCATATTGAAATGTTATTTATTAGCAGATAATTTATCTACTGTATAATATCTTAATCTAACTGTAACAAGTATTGTATTTCTAGGCCAATGACTCCATCTCGATCAGGTTTTGTTCAGTTTCCCTGATACTTTGAGCAAATGCTGAGATGGTCCCTTGTTTGCTCCTGAACAGTAATATGACTTCGCTCTCTCCACCCAAGGCATCATATTGACTCGTCATACACAATTGTAATTGTATATGTGACTCAATAAATATTATTATTATTATTATTATTATTATTATTATTATTATTATCCGCAGAATTAGGTAACGATATGAAGCTTCAGTCCTGTTTTTGCTTTACAGGAACAGGAGCCCGGACAGTTCATATATGTATACTTCGAACATCTCATCTTGTATCGGTCCCCCGTTGTTTTTTATCTATCACTTTAATTTTTACTCTCTGCATACCACGAAATTGTACTTATGAATCATCGAGAAAGTATTGTAATGATTAGACCTCGGATTTTAGAATATATGCCTACTTAATTGCTTTAAGAGGTCGTGGAAAATAATTACATATGTTTACGAATCATGAAAAAATAGATCTGCTGAAAGCATCTAAGTGTCTAAAATATCCTAAAGGGACGGTTGATAAGTTCTTTATTTAATATTTTGTTCTTAAAATTTGAATATTATATATTTACTATAATTGCTACATATATTTTTATAATTAGTAAATTTGAAGAATTATCATATTATAACTACTCATTAGTCATTTCTTTCTCGTCTACGTATGAAGCAATATACGTAGTACTGAGAAAGTTATGTAATGCTGCGGAAAATCGATTTCCAGATTTCAACGGAAGTACACGTTTTGGCGTCCCCCTGATATCGAAAAAGTTGTTTCGTTGTTCAAAGCATCCGTCCACCCGCATGTCTGACCGTCTGTCTGTAGCGCCTAAACGAAAAGTAGAATTATTTTCCAAAATAGACATCCTCCAGTCGATCTGGCTCGACTCAAAGCTTTGCGATTTCGAAAAACATTCTTTAAAATTTGGGGGTACTTAACATTAATCGCTTGTGACATTTTAAATATTTTCTCAAAAAAGCCAAAAAGTGTAAAATATACTCTATCAGACGACTTTAAAACGCCATATTACTCTATTATTTTGTTTTTTCAAATATTACAAAAATGCTTTTTTTTTTACTTGTCTCTCGTGTCGTTTATATTTATAGCGGTGATTTGCTCGCATTATTGCATTTTGTGAGTAAATGTGCTTCAAATAATGTCTTATACAATTTCTCCAAAACTGAAAAGTGTTCTCTGAAATGTTTAAACGCCATTTTCTCAAAAAAGGCTCTAATTTGTTGCAAACTTTTCTAATGGATAGTGCTATTTGCAATGTTTAATATGACATCAAATTAATTTTGGTGTATTCAGTTTTATCAAAAATTACTCAAATATTTTTTTTTAATATATCGCACTCCACTAATATGTACTTTACCAGTAATTTGTAATGAGATGGGTCAAAAAACCTATAGGGTATTTTGTAATAAAAATATGTAGACGGAATAAAATAGGAAGGAAAAATACGAAGAAATATAAACAGAAATGATACATTGGAGACGTAAGGCGTCATTAAACATCAAGAAAGGCGAGTTTGCATAATTATTTTAAATATTAGAAAAATATTATTATAGAGGTTATTTAATAAAAGCTACATTGTTAGGATAGACAAGAGAATTCAGATAGGTTAGTTCAAGGAACAAACTAGCATCGGGTTCTGGCAGTAACAATTATAACAGGCGAACAGCAGGAACAAGGTGGTTTGGTAGATGGAAATTTATCATCAGAATTCGCCTCGATGTGGTAGAGTGAGGACGTATGGCTGTCACTGGCATTAATGATTTGAGAAAAGTTTAAGTTAGAATGTGTCTCGATGTGGTAGAGAGAGGACTTACCACTCAACAATTACTGTTACCTTGCATTAGCTATAAATCTGTTTTGGCCTGGAGGAGAGAACAGAGAAAATGTTCTACTTCTAGTCACTGATACTACTGCTAGTCACTGAGTCACCTTACACGGTGAAAGCTGGGAAGGTTTTCAGCTACTCTACTCTAAAATGCTGTAGCATTGCTCATGCACTAAATAGAGTTGCGGAAGAAATTCGAGGAAATTAACCTGATGAAGATAAGTTAATTTCTGCAGTGAAGAAATTATTCATCAAAGCCCATTTACGAGTGCAAACATCCAAGGAAATTGTTCCTTTGATACCATTGCTCCCCAACCCATTACTCGCATTACACGTTGGGGTAGGTGGCTTACCGCAGTAAACTATTACTATACCAATTAAAAAGCAATCAAGGGGTTAACGCAGTCAATGAAGGCGAAGCTGTCTCCATCAAAACTGCAAAGTCGCTGTTTTCAAGTATCACATTGACCGGATATCTTGCTTGTACCAAAACCATTTTTTTAAAGTCATTCTTGAAGTCATATGTTCATAAATACATGTGATCATATTTAAGGTCATAAATGCTTACATATTTCAAAATTTTTAGAGAATACACATACGAGCCCTAGTCATAACACACACACTTTCTCTCAAAAAGAAAGAGTATTTGATTTTTTTCCTTTTCATTTAATTTCTTCTTATCAGAAGTTTAGTAAATTCATTCATTCCTTCTCTTCTTTGCTGATTCAATTCTTTGTTAAAATTAACTTCTCTCTTTCTCGTTATTTAATGAAAACCCCACGCTCTTCTTTACCCCTGGTAATTCCGTAGTTCTAAGGGTTGGGCAAAACGTGAAAGCGAGTGTTTTTCTTCTGCTACCGTTGGCTTTCCGCCGGACCTCCGACTGGAGGGGAAGCTTAACAGCGGATATCTGGCTCTCCTGACTGGGGGAGGGTTGTAATATCATGCTAATATCGGTGCCTTAACAATATTAATACTTTTGAAATAATGAAGTGGGAAAATGATGAACGCGTGAATTAAGTCCATACTTTTCATTATTCATTTATTGACTTTGCAAAATTACACATGTTTTTATTAGAATAAACTTATTTAAAAAATAAAAATGTTTCGTTGTTTATGTTTTGATAAGTAAAATTAACATAAACGCGTAAAAAAACAATAACTTCAATGTTCAATCTCGACCAAAATGCAAATCATCCTTCGTACAATAGTTACAGATTCCCCATGGATCTCTTTCACTCATCAAAAGTTATGAAATCATTTGTCCCCTTTTCCCATGTGCTTTTACTCCTAAAGAATCCGTAATTGAAAACTTTCAAATAGTCGAAATATGAATGTGAAATTTTAAAAATAGTGAAGGATTATACATAGATGCCACATTTGTCCACTTAAACTCATAATACACATCTCGGATCCTTCAAAACTTCCGAAAGACGTATGACGTACGAAGAGAAAATACATTTTTAAAAAACACGTGCGATCAGGGAGGCAGAGAGGTCGTACTCCTGAAAATATCGATAAGGGCCCCATCGCTTTATATAACGAAACATTGTGTTTCCATAAATATGTTCAATCCCAGGTTGGTGCGTTTTTAACCTGACAACTTTGGGATTTGATATACATTTTAGAGAAGAAGCTCTCCAAGCCATCTGGTAACTCTGTAAATAGGTCAGCATAAAAAATCAATTGAATTTATTAATTATACAATTCGAGTTATTTCATAATTTTTGTAATATTTTATTTATTTTATAGTAAAATACCGAATCAATTAAGTCAATAAGGTTGATGGAATAGTGGACCCAGAAATGTAGTTATCCCCTTCTTCGTTTAAGCTACACACTCCTATGATTAGTACTAGTATTTCTGAAATAATAGTTTATGTTTACACTGTTCTGTTTAGAAAAACAGATTCATTTATAATTATTAAAGGAATTGAAATCCGTAATTCGATTCTGGAGTGCTTGTAGAAAACGGTGCTTTGATATCAGTCGTATGAGTACTGATAAATCGAATTCAAAGATATCGAAACAATGTGTTCGTGTCTCATTATCTCTGAATGGCATGTATCTGATGACTGGTTTGCTTCGAGATGATATGGTATGTTTACCTTTGCCCAGTTGTTATCGCTGCTGGCAAGTCTAGAGTAATTAATACTGTCGTGTATCATTCAAGAGACTTCTTTCGCAGTCGATAAGAGAAAGAAACAGAACTTTGACCTATTAGCCGTGTGGCGCCAGGTAGATACAGGATTTCCCACTTTGTGATAACATGAATTTGTAAATGAACATGTGAACGAATAAAAAACAAGGAGATGCTGCTTCTCTTATTATAATGACTACATCAAAAAAGAATGACCCGTTTTAAAAGTCTGTTTTGCAAGACAAGTCTTTACATAAAATGCACAAAAAGTGAGGTTCTCGCTGGGGTACGTCTCGAATGATTCATTGAAGCAGTTTGTTTTGATGAGCGTAAATTAACTGAATAAATTGCAAATTTTGCAAATACACGCCGAATAAAATAACGTTTTAATGAACTGTTTGTGTAAACCACTACACAAAAGGCCCATTTTCAACATTCATCTCTACTCTTAGTTCAATTAATTAAAACTCTGTTGTCATGAATCCAGGAGGCTTGCAGGTGAATGACCTCCGACATTGTAGGATTCCTCGAAGCTTGTTGGGGAGGTGCGCTTACTGCTCTCCGGCCAGCGGCTGGCGCTGCTCCGTGAGTGGCACATGGTGGCGGCCGAGAGTGCGACCTTTGATTTCACTGACGTTCACGCTGGCCGTGCACGGAAATGTGGTCGTTGACAACCGAAGTCCAGTCTCCTTTGCGGTTGCCACAACTCAAGCTGTGCCCTGGAAGCGGTCTGGTGGCTGAATAACAAAACCACTTGTCTTTTACTTTATAATCTGTCCGCCTAAACCTTGGGGTGAACCGATGGGATACTGTCTATCGTGAGGAATAGTCGTCAGGGTCATATCGTGAGGGTCAGTGCGCTTGCATTCGCGTCGACGGCGAACGTGGCGGCTCGCGAATTGAGAGTTGGCGCGGAGCAGGCTTCAGAAATAGTGGTGCAAAACAGCAGGTACTTTCTCCCCCGTAATTTCACGCAAAATTTCACGAAAAACCTCAAGTTTTCGAAAAACTGTATATGACCTTTCATTAAGGGAAAATTATCTATCTTATAATTTTTGTTGTAGAATAACGCTGAAAACTTTTAAACGTTTGCCATTTTCGAAAAAACAGAAATTTTAACGAGCACGAGACCTGCACCATTCTCTTAAACATTTTTCACACTATCCAACAACAAAAATTAATCAAAAGCGACGAAACCATTTCTTTTAAATTTGGAAAATGTCTCAGGAGCTTAAAAAAGTGCCCCCCAAAATTACAATATCGGTTACAAATTCAAGGGGCCATGACAACAGTCATATCGATTAGGGAATATCAATTTTGGAGGAAACCGGCTAAACGATTTAGCCGCTAGCGTTGTTCACAGACGGGCGACAGATGTTTTGCCGTGAATCGATTTTTCGGTATCAATACATGGGTTCTGGCTACACCAAGTGATAGAGGGTTTTCCCCTAAATTTCGCAAATGGATTTATCCACTTATTCGTTGCCGGGGCCCACCAAAAAGAGTTTTTCTGCCGAAAATTAGCCGAAAATTTTTTGCGCAGCACTACATAACTTTCTCTCTACTGCGTAAGCGGTGGCGAGAAAGTATCTAGTGGTGACACAGAATGGCACAGACTTTCTCGTATTAGTCTTCTATTTCCTTTGGTTTCGACTAGTTTCTCGGGCTTCCTACATACTCTTGCCAGCAGCCATCTATCGCCGCCCAAAGTTCATTTTCTTGACATTTTCTTAATTTTTCGGTTTCTTAATCATAGAACGGTAGCATTATGCTATGAATATTAAAGAACAGTAAAACCCCGTCTTAAATGGCAATTTTCTTTGAAAAATTCGTAGTCATTTTAAAAGAACTGGCGTTTAAGAGCTACTATAAATTCGAAATTTGAAGATTTAATTTTTGAGTTTTTCGAAGTTATTTGAAGCACATCAACTCACGAATACAATTGTGTTTACAAATTCCTGGAAATGTGCATAATAAAGGCATGAAGTATCTTTCAATGAAATTGCATTTGTGCATCGTTTGAAAAAACAAAAAATTCCCTGAAATGAACCTTAGGTCTTATTAAAAAAAGCAATTAGCACTATTCGTTTGAAAAGGATGAAGAAAAAATTTGGCGTCGGTTTTGAGAAAACCTTGTTTTTGCTTCTTTTTTAAATTGTACGTATTGCAAGCAATATTGCGCGAAAACTACTAAAATTTTCAAAAAAACGTATGGGACCTTAATGAAAGGACTTACTATGGAGAACAAATTTTAAATGAAGGAAAAATTTCTATCTTCAATTTTGTAGTTGTACCGAATGCCCAATAGATTCCCAAAAACTTTTGAAACATTGAAATTTTCGAAAATTGCTGTTTTTGAGAAAATTTTGAAAATGTCCGCTGGGGTTTCATATAGTGTACCAAAAAATTTTAAAGATTTTTTTTTCAAAATCTCAAAGATTCGACTCGAGTCAGACGGACAGGTTTTCCTTCAATTTGGAAAAAATCCTACGTATGCTTTAGGCGCTAGTAGTGTTCACGGACAGACGCACGTTTTGAAAAAAGCTACATTTTCGGTATCAGGCGACCCCAAAAGTGTAATTCAGTGGAAATCCTGAAATCGATTTTCCGCAGCATTACATAACTTTCCCTGTGCTACGTTTTATACTGCGTATATACTCGCCGTACGTTTGCTTCCAGCGCCTCTCGTCTCTAGGGCGCTTCGCAGGGCTTTGGGCAGCCGATTCGTAAATTTCGATTTGTGTGGCGGGGGTGGCGAGCATCTAATCGGTTGAAGCCACAGTGCCATCAGTCAGCGACCAGCGGTTAATCGTTGCCCCGGATTTCTGTTCCTGCTTCGAGAACAGCTCGCAATGGCGATTCTGCGTCCCCTGCACTTCAGCCGGCTCCGAAATAGTCCAATCGGGAAGTGCACATTACCTTGGAAAGAGGCTATTAAACTTTTTCTTTGCGTATGTTTTATTTATCTAGGCATTAGTTAAAACCCCAAGTTTTCGACCTTCCAAATCGTGTGCTAAACCCGGAGGCCCAAAAAAACGGTATTTCTCTGCCTTTTTTCCTATAAATATTAACCTTAAGTCCTGAAGAAAAATGAGGCAATCCAATTCTTAAAAGGATAAAATTTCCTACTTTTGTGTAAAACATTGTTTTCGAATCCATTTAGCAGGCGAGCAACAGCTTTTTAAAAAACACTATTTTTTATATACAGTACATAACAGTCTTGTTTGCACAGTGTAAACGTTATACGAAATTCATGAATTATTGCACAGAAAATGCTCTTAATATTTTGTTGAAGTATTTACCACGAATGTATAGTAAAAAATAGTAGTTACTCCATCATTTGTAAAAAGGAGCGAGAGTCTATCGCAAAATCACCTTATAGTGTGAAGTTCATTCTACTCACGTGAAACATTGTTTGTACACTTGAATAAATTCCATTATTTCTAGGCCATTAATACTTTTCGTCGCCTTCAGACATCCTTCCTAGTGGCCGTTATCAGCTACATTTCGTTTGCGGATTAGTGTTTCACGATGGGAAAGAGGAAAGAACTTAGCAGTGGCGTAAAGAAAATCATCGTAGTTCTAAGACAAATTGGAAGCACGGTGAACAAAGCCCATTCTATAGTCAACCATGTGTTAAATAAGTTTAGATACAACAGTTCAACAAAGAACCTGACAAGAAAAGTCAAGAGAAAGAAGCTCAATATCAGGGACGAACATTTCATAATTCAACTGGTGAGGAAAACTACAACATTAAGTGCTCCCAACATCGGCAAAATGATGAAACAAATCATTCAAAATAAACTATGAGTACTGTGGCTGTATGGCTATCATTGCAGAAGAGCACGAAAGAGGCCACTCATCAGTAGAAAAAATAGACTTACCAGAATTAAATTCTGCCGAGGGCCCGAAAATAAAAGCACGGTGTTCAGGAATAATGTTGTTTGGTCTGATGGAACTAAAATAACTCTTTATGGTTTTTATGGATGCCGAGCGGTATGGAGAAAGGGAAAACCGGCCAACGATACTTGCAATATTGCACCTACTGTGAGTGAGGAGGACGTTCTGTGCAGTTTTGGGGGGGGCATGTCGTCTAATGGGGTTGGAACTATGCAGATCGTCGACGGGATTATGAACAAATGGGGATTCTTAGATGTCTTGAAGGAAAATGTAAAGCAGAGTGCAGACAAAATGCTATTAGGACCAAGATACATATTTCAACAAGATAATGAACCAAGCACACTGCTGATATCTGCAAAAGGTGGCTTAAATGGAATGCACCCAAGTAATTGCGGGCTCTCCATTGATCTCTTGATCTGAGCCCGATCGAACGTGAGACGATGCAAAGCAGTTCTCTAAGCTAAAGACTTTGCGTCAGGGTTGAAAGCTACCCGTTGAAATGATCTCCTGCGCACAAAGTAGTGACAAATAGATTAGTCGGTATTCAGATTTGCGGTGAGTAATATCGAATTGAAAATTGCCCCGAAAAGGGAAGCCACGGTGGAAGAACGAAGACATATTGTGAACACAGCCACGAGGGGGGGGATCGAGGTATTGCGAAGACAGTGGGAAGACCTCACGCAACTATTCAAGGTGTACTCACGCAACTATTCAACTATACCTACACCAAATCGAAAGCTGGAATTGCAAATCTAAAATTCTCCTGAATCTAACTAAAACTGCAGCAAAAATTTTCAGTTTTAGACCGTACACACCCCCTCCTCCCTTCATCTTAAACAATGCCCAAATAAGCTGGTACCCTCCTAATAAATTAATAAAATATCTGGGATTAAACATTGATACGCGCCTTAATTGGAAACAACATATAGACATGATACTTAACCAAGCCAAAATTAAATTACATCAACTCATACCTCTTATGAACAGAATAGCCATCTGCCATACATCACAGCTCTGATAATATACAAAACTATAGTAAGACCCCTGGGCTTGCTGTACGCTTGCCCAGTATGGTTAAATGCATCCAAAACAAACATTAATAAAAATACAAATCAACCACAATCAACACCTAAGGATAATAACAAATGCACCATGATGTTTCTAACAATCAACTACATAAAGAATTCTTGAATCAGCAACAATTAGCCCAACACATCACATACCTCTCCTCTAACTAATATAAATCTCATGCAAATACCATCCCTATCCGAATTCACGCTATGCACGCAAGTATCCATTCCATGTGTTTCTTAAATTGTTCTCTGAAATGGAATAAATAGGGGTGTTTCATAATTTCCTCAACCAATGTATTAGCTGTAAGAATCTAGTTATAAATTAGTTTGTAAGCCACCAATGCATGTGACAAAGTTATTGTAATAACTGAACCATGTAATCCCCTTGAAATGTGATTTTTTTTTAAACTGCTTGTGTCATCCTCCACATGCCTTCTGTGCTAAGTACAATGATACTGCAATAGCTTCCCAATAATCACATACACAATGTTAAAAGTAATGTTCGTGTCATGGAATCTTTCCACTTGTGAAGTTTTACAATATTAAAGAAATTAAATTATTGTGCAATCAAGATGAAATAATGTCATTTCAAAGAAATCTTAAAAAAATGAATATATTGCATCAGTTCCCAACTATAACTAATATCTGTAATCGACTATATCATCACGATTTTAATTTTAAAAATATGGACATTCTTATATTTTCGAGACTTTTCAGATATTTCTTCTTCCCTCTCTTGCCACTACTAAGAGTTGAGGTCTCGAGTTGTAGCTACTAAAATGACAATTCGTGCTTTCACCACTGTAAGTGTAGACACCGTAACACAAAAACTCGCCAGCCACGGAATGGTAGTTTCAAGGTAAAGACAGGATCCCCTCTATTGACTTCGTCACCTCCATGCTCTTCAAATATCATCGTATCATTCATTCACTGCTTGAAGAGCAATATGGATAATTGATAACAGATTGCGCCTCAAAATAGGTAATACATCATGTGCACGTGAGACGTACATGACCTCGTTCTCCTGGTTACAATAAGCCACTTTTTAAATCGTGACCTAAAACAAAATGCTGTTATTACTTAAGATGAATATGCACATGTTTTACCAGAACGTTGCAGAAAATTCATCGTGTTTATGATTTGTACGATATAGATTAAAACTATTTCAGAAGTCTCCCTCTGAAAGCCGACCATGTAAATTCGAGAACATTTCATGAATAATAAGTTATGTTCGAAAATTATTAGTTTCGATACTTCCCACTAGAACATGACATTATTCTCTCGTGATTTATTTCTTAATTTTATCATTATACATTCTGATCGCATATTTATGATGTTTGCAAGCAAACATTCATTTTTAACGACGACATATGAAGTTAGAAACAGGTACGGATGAAAACTACCTGAGAAACTCCCAACGTATTACGAAAGAGAGAAGACTAAATAATAGTGACAATCAGTACGTAGCAAATGTATTTAAATACTCAACTCCGTAAAGCATGCGTCATGTGACGATAGCTGGATTTCATACACTTCGGACCTTGGCCTTTTACCTGTTCGAAATTCGTTCAGCGACTACCTGGCGACGGACATTAGCTTTGGACTGGGATCAAAGTAAGACCTGACAACAACGACAGTTCCAGACGGGGGGAGGGGTTAATTCCTCCCTCTTGAAAAGAATCAACAACGTTCAGAATCAACATGTTTTCAGTTATAAATACCCTTCAATATTATAATTTTGTACTTTTAACAATTAGGATTTATAGGGGTAAATGAAAATTTACCCCTATAAATTGTAATATAATTATTATAATAAATTATAAATTGTAAAATTTTAATATTGTTTTTACTTCTGTAAATATTTCGAACTAGCTGAACACGTGCGATTACATCGCCCAAAAGGAAGAACTGGATAAAAGTTACGACAAAGTTACAAATTGTAACGTCACCAGGATCCGAGTGAAACACAGACACGGAGTTGTTATGTGCAGATTTACTTACAAGTTTTTCTATACAATAATTACACTCCTGAGGAACTTGCGCTGCACTCCCAGCACTGCACTTCCCTTAGGCACCCCGCCCCAGCCTGACAGACCCCAGCGGGTAACCTACCGTCCAGTGGCGAACAGCCACACCTCGCAGCCGAAGCTGCGATAACCCCTGGCGGGTGACATGTTCCGTCCGCACCGCGATTCGGTTCAAACTCGAATGACCCCGGCTGGTTATTCCCCAGCCGCATAGCTAGAGATCACGTGACAGACCTCCCATACAGGCGGCGTCATCTCATTACCGAACCCTGGGCCTGGTTGCCATTTGAAGCCCTGTAGCCCAGCTG
>BOPP01000250.1:1410791-1429966 GCA_017312745.1 Gryllus bimaculatus
GAGGAGAGTGCGGGGCCGGCAGGGGGCGGGGCAGTCCTTGGCGGCAAGTAAGGCGCAAGGCGGGGCCTCTCACGAGGGGGCCGGGGGCCGGGGGGCGGGGGCGGGCGGGCGGGCCGGGGTGGGCGTGCTTCGAACGCGGGTGGTCAACTTGCGCAGAGGGAGAGATGAATTGGGTGAAAACAGCCGCTGGGGCAAGCGGAGCTTAAGACCTGTGGGGTCCAGCGGTCACATTGGCACGTTACAATATACACTACGGAAAACCAAAATCCCTCAAAATATTAATTCGTGACGTTCTTATTCTAAACAATTCATGAAATGAGGGAGGTAAACTAATTCTGGATCAATACAATCACTATTCTTTGTAAAAACAGACTTTACTTTTTTTCTGAAAATGTGTCTATCTATATCTCCACGTATATTGTGTGGGCTATTGTAGGTTATCCTGCTTTCCACTTTATTTTAAAAACATAATACATCATTTAAAAAAGTTTTGGTGAAGGGACACAAGTAGCAGACGATTGCTGAACATATTTACTTGTACACACTCCCTAACCTTTGCGTTTACAAGCTGTCACTCTTCGAATTTAAAGCACTAGTATCTTCGCATCGACAATTATAATCTCATGGTGCAGGGATATCCTTGTATTACATTGTAATTGTATCGCAGCAAGGGGTGTCCAAAAGATGAGGGGGAGCTGGTTCAACTAGACTCAGGCTCCGACTTAACTGGATCTCCCATTTTTTTTAAATTCAAAACAAATAAATAATGTACTTAGCTCTAATTCAAAATAACTGATTGAAGTTATTTCTGACGCGTAAAGAAACGAATTCTGTTTAAGTATTTTGGGGAGGAACGCACCTTTTGCCTGAAAGAAGGTGCCCCCGAGGATCTTCTGCCCCAGGCTCCTTGTTTCCTGATTGTAGTTGGTCTTGAAAGTGACGTAATGATCAAATGGCTGCAGACAGAGCCGGCGCTAGTCCGAAGACCCGGGATCACCCAGCACGTCAAGGGTCTGACGATGGGGCTGATGGGAAAATATTCGTAAAAATTGCAAAAGAAATTAGAACTCGAGGAAATTGTTATCGTAATTGTATAAGTCGCGGTACAGTAATCATATATTTCATAAAATTTTCGATTAACGTTTTACTAGTTATTACTTACAAGGTAGGGTTCTATGAAATGAAATTGTTAGACAATTCTGAAAATTTTACAATCCTTTTTTTTTCAAAAACACTTTTACCTAAAATTATTATTTAAAATATTTTTCCAAAACTTTTTCTAGCTTAAACATTGTACTTTTGTTATTTGTTGAAATAAAATAGATCCTATAGTTTCTTGATAAAACTTTAACTTTTTTCTAATTTGGAGAGGGGGAGGGCTACGTTTAATGATTGCCCCGGGCCCAAAATTGTCTAGCTCCGGCAGTGACTGCAGAAAAACATTCATCCTATTAATTTCACGGTTTTATTAGTAGTGCTTGAAATAATATAATAGCAAGCGATGACACTTGTGGGTACCACTTCCTTCATTTAAAGCAAAAATCCCGAAATTTGCTTCAGTATAAAGTTCAAACTGCTTTCTAAGCGAACACTCACAGTGTTTTAAATGTAAAGATATTTTAGTCCCTGGTAGGCTTTTAATGTCCAAATTGTATAGTAGGTAAATCATGCCTCTTGAAGACTGTCTAGGAACTGTACATGAAACATAAACTTAATTTCAAGAAAAAAACGATCTTCTTCTATATCGTATTTACATAGATTGCCATCGGGTAGAGGTCTCGCTCATTTTGGGGACTTCCTCTCAGAATAGGACAGGAAGCGAGGCAACCTCCAAACGTGCCTACCCCGAGAGCACGAGGCCATAGCGCAGTGTAACGAGTCCTTTCTCTATGGCGTGACGATGCAAAGAGGAAACGAGACTGGCAGCGTGGGTTTATGAACCCTTGAACTCAGAATCAACACGTACCGCGATAATAAAATGTTTGTTTTATATTTTCAGATAAAAAAATATTTACACCCTCTAAGATTCATTTAAAATAAATTATGAGTGAAATGTATTACATTAGTTCATATCGTATTCACGCCACGCCCTGCTTACCATATGCAGGTCTACCTTAGGAGCGGCCTGGTTGAAACGGAAAATTGCATATCGCATTCGTTCACTCTTCACAAATACGAAACTCGCCGTATGTACCACTGCATTGTGTTTATATTTAGGAAATTAGGTATTTCATGGGCTTTAATTTTAAAACAACCCTAAATATAACTCATAAATGCGACTGTAATGTTTGTAACTACCAATTTATTTAAACCATTAAAGTAGAAAGAACCAAGCCACGGCGTAAAGAAATTATACTGTGGAGCAAGCCGAAGAGAAAGATTCACTTTCCTCTTGAAACACAAGTCACGAGGACAATCGCGAACTGTTGCATGTTTTTCCTTGAAATAATATTGTACTTTACTCCCGCCAGCAAAAGATTATTCATCGCGTGTAACGTTCATCGAAGCACAGAATGAGTCAAGATGATCTTCGGGGCAAGAAAACGGTTGCCGGATCGAGGTTTCCCTGTCCAAAGGTGTAATTAAAACGTTGAACTTGTTTACAACAGTCTTATGACAAATGCTTCGTTCTCTTTATTCAATACTCACGTGTTTTCTATTGCGCTCTTTGACGTAAGTGTGACGTACTGTATGCATTTAAGCGAAGTCACGACACACTGCGGAAATACTTGTTTCAGTACTCATGAAATACTTACAAGCTTTCGTTTATGTCTTAAGAGGACATACTGTATTCTTCTTAATAGTGAGTTCATAAACGTGGATCTAGACTTCCAATGTCGCGGGAAATGCAACAGAAAATTATTTTTATCCGAATTATGATATTCCTGAATTTAGAATTCTTCTAAACAACTGAAAGCTTAAATAAGATTTCTTAACACTCTTTCTTATCCTTTCATTAGTCAACCAAAGTATAACTTCGTATCTAAAGTTAATTCTCAGATTTACAATGGGGAGACTCTGTTTGCTAGACATGATAGTGTTTTTCTCAACTCAAGAGACTATTGAGATCTTTGTACTTAAACCATTATCAAGGTAAAGCAGTGTAGGCAACATTGATTAATAAAATACCAGTGTGAGCATGCAGTAAAAACGCGGACTTTTGGTCTAGTCTATTCCGTCAGTCGGGTGGACGATATCCAGATATATTGATTAGAATCATCCTGATATGTACTTCCACTGATCTTTTGAAAGTATGTGCACTCTAAAGTTATTGGTAATTTAGTATTTATTTTTCTTAGAGTTAACGTAGTTTTATTATTTTGTCATTCCCTTAAGGGAATAATCATTTACAACTGAACTTGTTAGACCAGGAGAGGTGGATCAGAGCATTAACTAATGTCATTGCAGTGCCTCTGACAGGGAGGTCCCAGTTTCGAGTCTGGACGGTGGCAGGATTTTCGACACTAGCTAGATCGTTAGGTCGAGTTCAGTCTCTACTTGGAAGAGAATTCTAGCAACCGGTTGCTCTGATCGGTACCTTCCCGTGGACTCTCCTATCAACTCCAAGCGAATGCCGGAGCAGTCCCTATCAAACGGGCCATGGACCGCGCGCGATCTTTCCTTCCTCTTTCTTCTCAACCCTTACTTACATACGCTAGCATGCACATTTGGCGGGACCCGGTCGGGAGCTTAGAGCGTGTGCCCCGTTGGTAGAAGCCAGGTTGGGGAAAACACTTCTTGTCGACGGGACGTTGGCGCCGGATCTCACCATGCAGTGGGCGAAGATCGCCGCCATCTCCAGCGATAAAGCATGCCTTGTTTATAGAAAAACGAAATGCATAACATCACGTTACCCACACGTTCATGTATAAGTCATCATCTAACTCAAGTATTTTAAACCTTTCTCAATAAGTAAGTTTTAAATGCAGAAACCACTTCACAAATATTTAAATTGCTGATTTTTTTTTAACAAAAGATAAGCACACTTACGGTACTACCTACACCTTACCTACACTTACGGTACTAATTACCTTAGCACTTGTTGCGCCTAGGGTCAATCAAAAAATCTGTGATCTTCTGGTACTTCGCACAAAATGCAGTATGTTCCAAATACCGCGATGTCTTGCACATCTCAGACATTTGAATGACCTGGGAATTTATACAAATGATTATATACATTTTGCGGAACAAATCCCGGAGCACTGATAATAATCGGTACGACCTGTATTAGTTATGATTAAATCAATGCTGGATCATAGATTGCAAAAAAGAAGTCTATTGTAATGTTGAACAATACAATTAATGTTTTTAGAGATTTACATATATCACTTCCAATTTTCGTAGCGTTTTTTGTCGGCGATCATTCACTTTAAAAATTAAAAACAATGACTAGTAACCCCTAGAAATAAAAAAAAATACAAATACTTACCTCTTACTCTTGCCAACTGCCATCTATCGCTGCCAAAAGTACATTTTTTTGACATTTTCTTAATTTTTCGGTTTCCTAATAGTATAACGGATACATTATTTTATGAATATTAAAAAACAGAAAAAACTCGTCTTAAATGGCAATATTTATTTAAAAATTTACAGCCGTTTTTAGGAACAAGGCGTTTAAGAGCCACTGTAAAATCGAAATTTGAAGCTCTTCTTCACAGAAACGTTTTGAGTTTTCGAAAAAACTTCATTAGAAGTTATTTGAAGTATATTAACTCACAAATACAATAGTGTTTACAAATTGCTAGAAATTTACATATTCACGGCGTGAGAGATCTTTCAAAAACATTACATTTTTGTAATTTTTGAAAAAACAAAAGAATAGAGCAATATGACGTTTGTAATCTTATAGCGTGCATTTGGCACTATCTCTACCAAAGTTAATAGAAAAAATGAAGCCGTTTTTGATAAAATCTTGTTTTTGTATTTTTTTAATATTGCAAATATTGTACGAAATATTTCGCGAAAACTACTATAGATTTAAAAAAAGAGAAGGGATTGAATTTGAGGAGGGCTGAGCCGATGTTCGGAGGGCTTTATGAACACCCAAATTTTAAAGAATGTTTTTCAAAATCTTAAAGGTTCGACTCGAGCCAGATGGACAGGAGTTTCTTCAATTTGGATAATATACTACGCATAATGTAGACGCTAGAGTGTAGACAAACAGGCAGAGAGACGGACGGGCGGACGGACAGACAGACTTATTGACAGGCAGACTCAATTGATTTTTCAATATCAAGGACCCAAAGAACAGGGATCCTGGCTACACCACGTGTTAGAGAATTGTTTTCCTTCATTTAGCAACTGAATTTACTCACTTTTTCGTTATTCGAATTTTTTCTTCCGAAAATCCGCCGTTTTTTTCGCGCAGCATTACATAACTTTCCCTATACTACGTATATACGAATGTGTACGGGAAAGTAAAAGTAACTGGAAAATATATGCAAAAGATTTTTTTTTTCATGACTTGTGAAATTAATGAAACGATTTGAATTTTAAGCAGCTGAACTTCAATTTAACCAAAATTTGATTTAAAAAAATCTTATTTTTATAATGTAATAATTACAATGTATTATATTAAAATAAAAATTAAAATATACTGTATGGATCTGTATGAAAACTCAACACTAAATAATTGTTTTACAAGTGACAACATCTTATTAGAACAAGAGTTCAAACAACCAGCTCCTGAAATGTGTGTAATGGCGTTAAAGGACCAGTAATGTAACCATTCTCAAATTGCTAAGTGCTTGAGATTAAATTGCACAGAAAATTAAAAAATCCCTTTAATTTTAATATTAAAGATTATTTCTTACTTTTAATTTTATGTAGATTTTGGGTTTCTGCACTTTTATGACCACCCTTGCTATAGAGTTGGAGCACCAAAAGAAACTGAACCTACTACCATAGTAATAGAAAGTTTAAAAAGATACCATTTTGTAGAATACTTCTTAAGAGACATAATTTGGGCCTTATCTGCCTCTTTCATTTCCATGTATGTCCCCTCCTGACTCCACAGAAGTCGCCTGCTTCACAGAACTGTGTCTCTCTGGGACACATAAACCAAGTTTTAAGTGCCTAGAGTACATTGTTTTTTACTTCTGCGGGATTATAATATGAGTTGCCGTAATCTGTTTTTATGTCACTATATGCAAACTTCAATTTTTTTTGTCTTAATTCTGTTGGAAACAGAACTAGGAAGTAATTCACTATCCAGAAGTTGCACATTTACAGGGTTTTGTTTGGATTGTTTCTTATAAATTATCAAAAACCATCATCTAACATTAGTGTATTATATTCAGAGAGGATGTTAAATAGGTTTTAAAGCTGCAAAGCTTGTATACAAATTTATTGAACAGTTCTTAGTTCTGAAGACAATATTGTGGTCTAGCTCAAAAGCTGCCTCAACCTTTATACATTTTTTTGTTCAAAACACCTACATCTAAGCCCACAATAGCAAATAAGCTCATTTCAATGCTTGTACCTTTTGCTCTGAGAGTAGAGAGACAGTTTCTTAATTTTGCTCACAGATCTCACAATCATCAGGGCATGGGATTGAAAAAGAATTACGGTAGGTACAAAGGCAATACAAGGAGGATTGAGAATGACTCTTCATGCCACAAATACAATTCAAAACATCCATGATTTACAATACCATCTGCTGGCCAATAGGATCAACTGCAAGTATCTGAAATTTAATCGTTTATTTCAGAAACCCCACGCCAAATTCCTCATTTCGAAAAAACTGAGAAAAATTCTCCCAATTTTTCAGATTTCAAAATATTTTTATTTATTAATGCAGTTGATAAACGAATATATTTTGTATAAATATGCACCATATGATGTGTCTATCCTTTTGGAACAATAATCCATCGCTAATGTGTGTCTTCGATTTTGGCATTTGACAGCTTTCTGAAATGAATGATTCAATTGGAGCACCCACTAACTGCAATGAAGCCCTTGGAGTAGTAACACAATCATGCAGCAACCAGTGCTGCTATGTAGGCTACACATAGTCATTCCTGGTGTCCTCCATTTTCTTTTCTCATAATTAATATTTTTTATCATACAAATAATAAAATGGATGAGATCCCTATTTTAGGATAGATATTTTAAATTCTTATCATATGAAGAAATTCTTGACTGACTTTACCCAAAGCTCTTGAAGTTGCATTCCAAATATTTGAAATTGGTGATCTTTTTAATAATGATGATGATGATGATGATGATGATAATGATGATGATGATGTTTGTTTTAAATTACTAATTTTCATCTATTAATTCTTTTCTGTTTATGTCTAAGACTTTTTTTTGAAGATAAACATTTTTAGATTATAGTTTCTTTAGAAATTCAAATTGTTCAAAGCCTATTGTGTGATTGGTTGGTGAAAATTTACTACATTTTATGGCAGCAGAGGCCTTGGTCAATAGAACCACAGAGACATATTTCAAACAAAAGTTCCTCCTCTCCTCCACACCAGCACATTAACAGAAATCATTGTTTAATACAGCAGAAAAAAATTATTGCGGTTCTTTTGAATTAGAAGTACATACATTTTTCGTTGTTTTGAACAAAAAACAACAACAAAATAGGACCCCATTTAAGTGGGTGCTTGGGGCGAGTCATCCCAACTGCTCCCTCTCCTCCCTCCTCTTTTTGAGTGCCCCTGGCGATATTTAATTAGTGCAGTGATTTTTGAGTTATTTTCTGACACATCATCAGAAAATACTGGTATTATGAGTTAATTTATTTTAATACATTCCTGCCATTTAGAAATAACATAAATGGTTCAAAAATATATTTAACACAGTGGGTGACAACAGATGCTCTTATTGTACTGTCTGATTTTCTAAAATACTTTCATTTGCTTCTTCAGCTCTCTTACTCAATTTTGAGATATGCTGCCAAACAACAATCCACAGACTGCAATTCTCCAGGCCTTCCTTAAGTAAACATGAAGAGGAAGAAGAAACATTAAAGAGACAGAGAGATGCTGCAAGAAAATGCAATTCTGTTTTATTTGGAAATGCAATATTATTTGTTATCCCAATTATCCCCACAAATTGGTGTTGAATTTTTCAACATAGTTGTTATTCATTAATTGACAGTGTCATACTTCAGAATTGGATCTGACTTTTTCAGAATTGGATCTGACTCATTCTTTTTTTTTTTTTTCTAATCTTAAAAGTTTTAACCTTCATGAGGTTAATAAATACTTTTAAACATTATGTATTTAATGCTAAAGTACAGAAATATACTTTACGATGTTCTTTTTGAATGTGTGAAGATTAATTTGATTATAAACTGTTATCCAGTTTTACATAAGTTTATATGCTAGTTTTAGAGACATAAATGTGCATTGTATGGATATATGTGTTCTTACTGTGATAATTGATTTCCTACTTGTGTTGTATGAAATATCGTTTCTATACTCTATGAAAATTATGAAGTACATTTTCCACAGAATGCTTATAAATTACACAAATAACTGATATTAAGTATGCAGTTTCAATCGAAAGTATTTTGCAAAGGAAAAATATATAAACATATACAAGTAAGAACTAATGAACTGATTTTATTACCAATACAAATATTTGACAATGGAAGGTCTCTCCTTTCAACACATCAGTCTTGTGACATTTTCTGTTTTGTACACTTCTATATAAACTGCAGGGAGCAGGGCTGGGACACACAGGGAGTGCAGTACCTAGGTAATGAAGATGCATAAAGCAGGATATTTGAATAAAGAAAAAACTTAAATATGGACAAATTTCAAAAACCTAAGTTGATCATCTGCTCTCTTATCAAGTACCAGCCCTGGAAAATCTTGGATAACCAAATTGAAATTACTTTTTACAAATTCACAAGTATATTACATTGTCTACATTGTTTTTAAATTACTGAGACAGGCCAAAATAGAAATAATTGATATATAAAATAAATTTGGTTACATTACATAAAGCATGTGTTTATCATAAAGTTTCCAATTTATAAAAATATGGGTAACTTGATTCTAGTTATAAGTATATGTGTATATAAAATAAACAATTACTTTATTTGAAAATGTGACTGTAACAAATGTTTCAACAACACAATGGTCAAAGTATGATATATTCTATATTAAATATAAGATGATCTAATGACCTCAATAAAATTTAAGAACTGAATAAATCAGATAAATCAGTCAATTTTATCCAGATGGTTTTGTACTTGTAAATTTGTGCCATTCTGTATTTTTGGTGATGGTTTTGCTGGTCTCTTTGGAGGTTTTGAGGATGCTTTTGATGTATTGCCCGCCAGCTGTGTAACAAGCTCCTGAAACATGGTAATTTATTTTAAATTTCCCATATTAATTTATTGACCTAATGTGCTGTGTGAACTTGATGAGAGAAAAACACCATTTTCAGAAAAAAATATGACACACTGAGATACAACAGATATTCATAAATATTTTACATCAACAAGGGTTAAGTATCCATTTCATTATGATTTTAGAACCACTTAAATGTACTTTTTGATGAGTACTTCTGGTTGCATCATAAATACTGAAATATCTTTTAATAAATAAGTACAGTTGAAAACTAATCAGGAAAAAGTATTAATGCTTCTTCTTTCTTCCTTATTGAAATCATCTACAATAAATAAAGGAATCAATAATTTCTTCTTTTTCCAAGATATATAGCTTGTTTGCAAACTTCATTTTTATTTGAACACAGCCTTCTTGTACTTGAAGATAATACATGTACTTTTTAAAATATATTTTACAATATGATTAATAAAATTAATCATAATTTTCTTATTTTTTGAAATTTTAATATTAATTGCAATAATATATTTTGTATCTCAACCTAACAAATAGTAAAATAAAACTGTTAAAAGTTTATGAAAGTTGTAGTAAACCTAACTATACAATTGACATGATTTTGAAACAGCTACTTTGTATTCTTCCTTTATTAATTGAATCAGTTACTCCTTCGTGCCCTTTCATGCAGACTGCTAAAAAGTATTTTCCAAATGATTTATTTAGTATTAGAGAGCAGAATTGTATGAAATCAATTAATTTATTTCTTTATATAGTCATTTCCATTTTTTTAATACAATTTTTCAAATGTAATAATTAAATACAAAAATGGATTTTCTTCATACATATTGCATATTTCAACACAATTTAATGAGATCTTCTCACAAAATATTCACAAAACTCTTCGTTGCGACAGATTTCATCCTTAACTTACCCCTACCCTTCACGACATGACCATGATGTTAGAAATCCTGGTAATCATCCTGAAACCAGATTAGCAGAGGGAGATAAATAGCACCTTGAACAATGATTTTAAGAACACTTGTGCAAACCGTCCTCTCTGAATTTGTGGGAGATCACATGGATAAGCTGAAATTCAATTTAGAACATAATTCAGTTTTCAGAATTTGCTGCGCTGATTTTAGATTGTTAGTGCAAAAGCTTCCTTCGTACATTATGAAAATTTTTAAAAAAAAGCAATATCTGATGCCCACTTGTTATGTATCAAACATCAATCAAGATGTAATGACATGCATGCTCTATAATATATACAGTTCTGCTCCCTAGTTGAAATGTGAAACAAATATGACAATGTTGAGACATGCAATCATCTTTCAATATTAGTTACTAAAAACCTCCCTCTTTATAAATTACTTCATAATAAAATTTGATTAATTGAATCAATGTATGACAACAGAAGAATTAAAGTTTGTATGTTAATATAATTGCAATAATAAATGAGTCCCTAATCACACTCCAAAGTTTGAAAATGTTAGTTTTCGAATTTGCCAAATGGTTTTCAAACGCTTACTATAATTTGGTTGCTGTATGAGTTGATCTCATCAAGTAGAGCTTGAATCTTGGCAACTTGTTCTTTGGCCTGAGAAATGATGATATATTTGGCATCCTCAAAGTGGACAGCCTAATAGAAATAAGACAAATAAAATTCAAATACTTTTCATTTACAGTTGTATATCCTAAAAGGCAGCATTTTTTGTTTCCATTCATTCAAAATATAGCTGTAGCAATGACATTGAAATATATATCTCAGTCTTTTAAAATAGTTTTTAAATCTATAAATCATCTATCCTAATAATATCACCAAGAACAAATCCCAGTAAAGATTTTATAAATATTAATTAAGATTTCTGTAAGCAATTGAATGACACTTTACCCTTAACTAAATCTAATAGAAGAATAAGTGTATTATAGTATCATGTTAAATGATTTAAACTACAATTTATTAGCATACTTTAAAAAAATTTACCAAATTACTAATCAAATATATTAACATGAAATTCCTTTAAAATAATGGTCAGAATATAAATACATATTTCTTATTCAGAATTTATTCTTTATTTTATTATATTTTTCTTTCTTTAAAAATTAATGATAAAGTACTTATATAGAAAAATCCTGGAAAATCTAAACTAAGAAGGAATTATAATTTGGTGTACCGATTAGAGTATCTGAAAACAATGGTTTTATTCTAATACACATTCTTCAATTTCCGCATTTTAGGTCTTTTTATAATTCACAAATAAAGGATGATATGTGTGCTTCTAAAATTTTTAATTAAAAAAAATAATAACAACAACAACAATAACAAATGTTTAAACTTTTATTTTTGGTTCCAAGCAATAAAAAAACTTGAATTTTTTATCTGCCAAATAAAAAAAATCTTCAGGGCTTCAAATAAATGAAAAACAAACAACACCATCCCAAGACTTGGCTTATAACAGTTAACTTAAAAATTGAAAACATTTACAAAATCAGAGACAGATCAAAATAAAACAAAAACAATCTTTCAATATGTCAGGGAAATGTTGATTAAAATTTTTAGGTATATCAATATTAATTTGGATGGACATACTTCACAGCTTCATAGTAGAAGTATAACAAATAAAAAATTTCCTTTTTATTCCTCCTGAAATGTACCATTCTTTATTCAGCAACCAATTGTTTTAAAACATTGAGATATAGATTATCTATAAAAGAAAGTTACCTTTAATAGTGTATCCGTGAGTTGATTGCAATACAAGATGACAGTGTGCATTTTAATGGAGAGAGTTTCAGGAAGATTGGTGATGCCTTGTTGAGTGTAATTGATGAGATGTACCACTCTGCGAGCACTTTCTCTTGTTAACATCACAGTCATCTCTTCCAAGTTAGCAGGTGGAGTTTGGTTTTCAGGTTCATCTTTACTTAACTGTGCCCAGAGGTCTTTAGCCATTGCAAAAACAGCTTTTGGGTCACGAGCCAACTAAAACAAAGAATTGTTTGTAAATTTTTATGATATTAGACTTTCATTGACATCAATAAGAAACCATTTTGATTAAACACTTCAAGTCACAACAAATCCAAACATAAAATACTCATCCGAATAATGTTGTGAATGTAAACCTACTAGTTCTGCAATGTTGAGTAGGTTCTGCAACAAATCCTCACCACCTTGTTTGAAGGCTTGAGCTTCATACAAGGTGCGTTGGGTCAACCTTCTTTGCAACTTCCGAGAAAAGATTTCTACATGTTGAATTGTCTGAGCTGCTCTACTATTTCCCAAATTATTTATTCCTGAAAATTCATATACATAATGCAATGTAAAACAGAAAGTTTTACAAATATATTTATATTTCATTACTTATTAAGTTATATATTATAAATAATTTAATGCAAATAATATTATATACATTTTTATTAATGATTCAATTGCACCTTTAATATTTGCTTCTTCTTGCCCAGATGCAGGCAAGTATTTCTCAACATATTTGTCAGCCAAATCCAAAGCATTATCAATCTGACTGGCAGCAAATTCTGTGTATTTGCTCTCTAAAACATGGTTTGCTTGATCTAGACCAAATTGTTTAACTGAATCAGCACGTTTCAGAACAGGCTGGACAATTGAATTGCTCACATACTCCTTCCCACTTACAAGAATCTGCCAAAACAAAAAGTTGTTCTCAAAATTCATAAAGCAAAAAGGATTCAGTACTCTTCAATACAAAAATATTTTAATAATGTGTTGTTTGGGAGGTAGAGAAGCTAAATGCACAGTAAGACCAAAGTCATGTCATTTTTTGCATAGTGGTGTAAGGTAAATCAAAAGTAAACTCAATTAAGATGGGGATCAAAGTCTTAAAAAGTTTCAGGGCTTGTTAGGGTGTATTCAGTATTATAGAATTAGAATTTCAAAACATGAAAGGTAACTATTACATTAGTTTCATTATTTTCAATTTTTATTCCTTGACTTGTTATATCTGATTCTATTGTTCAAAAGCCTTATAACAAATCAGTGGCATAGGGTTGGAGGGGAGAGGAGGGTGTACACCTCCCCTGAAATTGTTGAATTTCTTGGTTTTAGGGTCAAAAGTAGCAACTTGATACTCAAAAGCAGCAGATAATTGCACAGGTTAACAGACATAAATCATGCAGACCGCTTTTCAAATCACCTCAAATTCTTTAATTATCAAGTGTATGCTTCAACAATTACATTTGTAAAAAAATTACCCTAAATGCAAAAAATAAAATCAAAACTAGACATTGGATGTTTCATAAAGTATCTATTATATCAAATGTACATGAAAGGTTTTTAATATATGAGTATGAATTTAAAAAAATGAAACATTCTAACTAAGTTTTACTTTTTCTTTCTGACAAAAATAGGAATTATTTACTATCTTTTTAAATACATTTAATAATATTTATATCTCCCCTTCGGTAAAAATGAACATTTAAATCATTTTCAGTTTTAGTACCCGGAATAGTGATCTAAATATAAAACAAACTCTCATGTTGCTCGTAACATGAGAGTTATCACAAGTCAGTTACTCTGACTTCGGATGTCGATATTTTACCACCCCAGATGTTTTTGCAGGAAGGTAAGGAAGTCTCTGTTCATTCAAAGAATTAATGGTTAGATCACTTCATATCCGCTGTCTCATTAAAAAAAACGGAAATGAAATGGAGCAAGCAGCCATGATACCACATCAATGACCCCAGATTGTGTTACTTAATTCCCAGAATCCTCTCATCCTCCAATTTCCTTGAGAATGAAGCCATGGCACAGGACATGTGATGTGAATGCTTTTAACAATGCCATCAACTTTCCCTTTAGACATGAAAATTGAGTGATCAAATTGAAATAGTGAGCATCTATTTATTGATTTTATGCCTTATTATCTAAAAACTATTTCTAATGTTAAACTGTTAGGGTGAACACTCTTTGTTGATAAGACATGGGAAGACCACAAAAGAAATGGTTAGATCAAGAACACAGAACACTAAAAAAAAACACCAAGAGTACTGGGACAGGCAACATGCCTAGCAACGAGCAGTAGATATTGAAGATGATGATGATGATGATGATGATGATGATGATAATAATGAAGGATCCAATTAAAATAATAGCAGTGATTTGAAACAATTGATAAAAGAGAATAATTTAACTCACAAATTAGTGGAAATTTCAAACAGAGCTGGTACTGATTTTTTTTCAGCAATCTCCAAAATGAACACTTACCAGTTCTGGAGGCAGTGTTACCACTGGAACTCTTTCTTCTACTAAATCCAAACTCTTGCAAACAATTGTATCCACAAGAGATAAAGGTTTCTCAAAAACATTAACAATAGGAATAGTTTTCTCCACAGCTGCTTGTACTGTTGATTCTGCTGTTCCTAAACTCCAAGCCACAAGTGAATTTGATCCCTATAAAATATGAATAGTTTATATTATGGAACTAAATTACATAATGTGGGTGAGTGGGGGACGTTTAGACACTATGCCTCTGAACATGAGTGTAAGTAGAAGTTTCAGTGAATGAACACCTTCACTAACTCCTTCAATTGTACTACATTATTCATTATAAGTTTTTCAAATTATACATTTTCACTAAAAGAGATCACTATAAAGAAAGTGAACCATTACTGGTGATTATACATCATGGATCAACCTAAGGGTAGTGGACAAAAGTCCTGAAATAAGTGTATATAGATGTACATGCTAGTGCCTAGATGCTTTGTAAATTACACTAGGAATTTCTAGCTACTTCTCGTATTGCAGCCAAATTCAGAGTCTCCTTTGGAAGTTTCATAATTAAATTAAATGACATTTCTTTGAAGAATTTCTAAAAAACACAAGCCACAAGTGGAGCCTTGTGCCAGTTTGCATCAAGGAAGACCATAAGGCTCTCTTGAGTGCAAGTTGGCTCTGTTGTTGTCCCACTTATGTCAAAATATGCTGATTATGAAATTATTTGGATATAAAAAAGATTTTATTATTAAAAACAAATAGTGTCAATATGAGCTTTATGTAATATTTAAATTTCCTAAACACAAACACTAGTATCAAAATTAATTCTGTCATCGACATAGTACAAGAATGGAAGGTATTCCTTCCCCAACCATCCACTTCCATTGTACAATACACATGAGGATGTATAAAAGTTATGAATGAATATTTTTTACCATATGCAGACTTGTACAGATTTGGTAAATTATTGGTTTGAGTCAGTGGCAGATTTATGTAATTTGTAGTTTGAAGTGTTTTAAGTAGTTTTTGATATGCATCAAAATGGAAAACAATCTTTCAGCCAAACAATCTGAAATAGGTGTAGATTCATTCATGTGAAAGGTGATATCAGTATTTGGAAATAATGTGAAGTTCAGTTTTTCAAAGAACCTGGAGCAATTCCTGTAGTATTTTTTTTTTCACAAATATTTAACGACATTATAAAAACGCATAAATTTGTACATAAAATTATTGTTTTAGATTTAGTTTAACTGTTCAATAAACTTAATTATCTAAAAAAAGGTGCATCAGAAATTTGCACATGCCTAGGTGTGCCTAGGTTTGCCTAGCTTTGCCTATCCATAAATTCACCAATGAGTGTAGTTGTAAATTTCATAGGTGACTGAACATTACTATTTAATAGCAGAAATTTGGAAATACTGGCTATCACATAGGTAATTCACACAATGATGTAAGATTATGATAAGAACTTTTTTCTAGATCTAAGAATTAGTATTTTCCTTTTTATAACAGTATTGTTCAGTTATATACTTTCTATATTACCTTAATTTTATTATAGATTCCAGAAGCATATTGCCATCCAGTTTCTACCACTGGGATCTGAGAAATCCTTGCCACAGAGCGCAGCTGGGGAAACCCCTTCTTTGTTTCTGTGTTTTGATTCATCCTTTCATTAAATAACATCTGAAAGAAATTAACATTATTGTTTTCCTGATATCTTACACAACAATTCCTAGTAAAAATATTATATTTTTCCTTGGTTGATTAATATTTGAAAACAAACTTGTATATAATAAATATTTATTACATCAATTCATTAATTCCTCTTCTTTACAAAAGCAAAAAATTGTTATATTTATACCAAATACTTTAAATGTGTTTTTTCACTTTATTATTTGAAGTGTGTTACATCATGTCACAAAGATAAATTTGTTTCATTGTTGTTCCTAAAATCTTTCTTTACATTCTTTTGCTCTTTGTTGAAGAACTTTCACCCCTGTATCTGACTCGTCATGTTCATTACTCATGTCTTACATGAGAGCTGTATCTATTAATTATCTTGACAATTCTCTCAAATAATAAAATTATAAAATACAACCTTTTGTATTAGTTATTTATATTTTGACGAGAAGTTTAAATTCTGACACGATAAGCAAAAAAGTGAAGTTTTTCTATTAATTTTCAGTACATTTTCTTTTATGGAATCACATTAATTTAAAATAAATAATTGTAATGTACTCTTGTAGTTAATTATATGATAAAGGTGCTATTAATATTGTATTTACTATATACCATCTTTAAAATAAACATACCTCCGCAACAAGATCAATGTTGTCCATAACATACGTGTTAAAGTGCCAAACAACAAATCGAAAACCACATCACTTATCCACAAGTCTTGGTATTCAAACTCACTCTAGAAAGATCAAACAGAAACTGAGCAGGACAAATCTCACTGTCTCTGATCAATTTTAGTTTTTGTCTTATTGCATTAGTCAACTGATATCATTCTGAGTTATTAATACAGATGTTGTCACATACAACTATCAGGGCAAATTCCAGAGAGAAAAACATTTCTTGTGTGTTATAATATGAATGACTCAAACTACACATTTTTTGTTCAACATTCATTACATGTATGTGAGTACAATCATTCACTTTTTCATTCATGCATTCTATTTTAGAATATTTTTCATTGAGAATTTATAAGAGAAGATAAACAAGATTTTGAATTTAAAATATTAAAATATAATTTGTCACCACCAAAGTATGTCCAGCTTTGACATTGGAATAAAAGTATGAGAAACTGGCACTTAGAATGTAATAGTATGCCCAAATTTTTGGGGCTTGGAAACCAGGACACAGGATGTTGTGTTGCTTTCTTCAATTGCAATAAGTAACATGTCAAAGTATTTCTAATAAATGTTTAAAAAGCATAAGAACAAATATAAAGTGAAATTAACATCTGCAATATTTCTGAATATTTAGAGAAGTATTAAACCTGTGTCACTAAATCAAATAGAACCACAATGTTTTGACCCAGTTGAAGACCCCAAAACACAGAATCAAAACATTGTGGTTCTAGGTGATTTAGTGACATGGTAATAAATTTTTATAAAATATCTCTGGACATGGTCCTAGTCATTACATATTTTCAAATTTTTATTACCTACAAGATGTTATTAACATATTTGATTCAGTGAAATATTTAATTTGAATTGTATTTAAAATATTCATGCAAAATTTGTGTGGGATTGCTACTTGCATCCCTAACATTGCACAAAACAAACATACATATACACATAAAAACATTTTTTAAGTCAAGTCAAGTACACTCTAATTATATGAATATACTGTATAAATAATACATAAAAGTTTAGCTAATTTTGGTACAATTCCTTGGTTTCAACCACTATTAAAAATACAGATATTATTGGAAATTTATTTATAAAAACTGAATTCTTTCTGATTGATTGTTTAAGTTGAATGTAATTTTTTTCTGAGTGTGATAATAATTCATATTAAAAAATATTATATTAACATTTAAAGAAATGACACAGTTATGAAAAAATTACAAGAGGGTCTCCACTCAAATGACAGAGGGAGCTGGAATTCATTAAAATGTCCCTAGCAAATGTGAAAAACAGCTATGTACAGCTCTGAGACATGGATAATGACACAGAGATAATAAAAAAAAAAATACAAGCAGCACATATGAAATTTCTGAGATACCTTGTAGGAGTTACAAGAAGGGACAACTGAGAAACAAAGTCATTAGAAAGAAAGTAAAAACTAGCAATAAAGAGTATGATAATGCTTCATTAGATGGAGAAGTTAATTTTATAAGTGACAAATTAGTGCACAATTCAAATTCAATTATGTGCCACTCATGAAATGATGACACAAAGACTGATACATTTCTGAAGAAAATATGCAGAAATTCAGATAATAGTAAAATATTAAATTATTACCATTGAATATCTTATAACAACGGCAATCTGTCTGTCTGAATGTGATGAAAACATTGATATCAAATAGTGCATTACATAAAATATTGATATTTAGGGTTGCAGAAGCAAGAAACTACCAGAATGCTGAAGTACCAGGTTGCTCCAACACCATCAATATGTTGAAAGTAATCAATCTTAAAAAACAATTAAATATTTAACATTTATTTACTATATATATTTTTTAAGCACAAATTTGAAACTTGATTTATAATTGCGATCATTGATTCACTTGCTTGTGAAAAGAAAATATGCGTTTCTAACATTTGGTCCACATTTACAATGATAGGATTGGCTAAGAATAAATTGTAATAATTGAAATAATTGTAATAACTATGTATAGACAACTGTTTTTTCTTATTCTTAGTAAAATCAAGGATAATGACTCACAAATTGTGATGTAAATAGCTCTGTTACTATTGAGTAAATCATTAATTATTTAGAATGAATTATTTGTCAATCAACTAACATTTCATTGGTTTACACCCGATAGTGTGTTGAAACAATTGCAACTTAACGTTAAATTTTATTAACGTTTATACGATTAAACACTCATTGGCTCGTAATGCAGCGCTTTGTTTTGTTCAAAAGCGGCTAAGTGGTCCTCCAGTGGCAGATCCA
>BOPP01000250.1:1429981-1505163 GCA_017312745.1 Gryllus bimaculatus
GGGGGGGGGGGGGGGGCTTGGGGCAGAGACCTAGAGCTTTCGCTTCTTACCTTTTTTATTTGGCAGAATTGATTTAAATATTTATGTTAGAATTATATAATTTCAACTCCACAATACATACACTAAAAATAATATACTATAAAATCACAAATGTTTTTTATTTAACTAAAGTGTGTGATCCCCACTCAAAATGGTCCTCGCCCTGACAGAACCTGAGAATCGCTGTGCTGAGCCGGGCGTTTTCGGAGTCTTTTCGGCCCCCGGCGCGGCGCGGCGCGCGGCGCGCGGCGCGGGCGAGGGCGGGCGAGGGCGGGCGAGGGCACCGCGGAGCGCCCCTCGCGTGCCGGATGCGGGCGGCGCGGACTTCGCCCCGCGGGCGGGCGGGCGGAGGAGCCGGCGCCAGGGCGGCCCGCACGGGTCATCGCGGCAGCCACCCCGCGCGTGACTCCGCCGTGGCCGCCGCCGCCGCAGCCCCGCCACGACGTGGCGCAACGCCGCAAGGCCGCCGACCCGTGGCGGGCGGGCTTCCTGCGGCCGCGCGCGGCCTCGCCGTGGATGCAACGACTTGGCCGACTACCAGCGGTAGAATATTCAGTCCTCATAGTAACACTGGAAGCAGGTGTAACGTGTCGATGACCGCCGGTTGAGGCATCAACGGATGTCACAGCAGTGTCTCTGACCATGAGGTCCTAAGGTCCGAGTCCCGCGGTGGCAGGATTTTCGACACTAGCAATACCAGGCGAATGCCGGAGCAGGACCCTAACAAATTGGTCACGGACGGCACGCACACTTTCCTTCCTCTTCATTGACCAATTTTCGCCCTTTACACATACGCGCTATATGCTACCGTCCACATACGTCGGAAGGCCGGTAGGGTGCTTAGAGCTTGCCCCGGTCTGGAGCACTGCCCCGCTTGGGAGAGATACCTGGATATGAAAACCCCGCAAGCCGACTTGTAGGTCGGCGCGGAATCTCACCGTCGAACGTGGGGGGTCACCGTCACCGGTAAAAACATGCAACCCACATTTACGGGACTAATGATAATAACCGATAACGCGCCCAGAAACACGAAATAATAAATCCCTAAAATCAAATCCAGCTTCATATATATTATACACACACACACACGCGCGCAAGGTGCCAAGGTTCAGAGCGAAAACTGAAATAGTGTTACATTTATTGTGTTTTAAATATATCCATTTACTTTCTTGTGTCATTGGAATAGTACTAAGGAGTCTCGTCCTAAATTGGTGGACTTTGTGATAGTGTAGGAGGAAGCACAGAAATGTGTTGATGGCCCCACATCCGAATCTCATAAAAAGTATCTATGCCAGCCCCAGATTCACACTCGTTAGGACTTATTGTGAACATTGCGGACAGTGTTATTTTAAACATCCTGTGCTACAGCGAAAATATTTTACTTAACGAAATAAGGCAGATTCATATCTTACAAATAAATGATTTGCTTGAAGTATAACGTCTCATTATATACGGCAGAAATAAATGAAAATTTTTATGTCCCATTTCAAGACAGGCACAATTAACCTACCACTGACAATAAATGTATTTGAAAAAAAGTAAAAGACAGGTACTTGATATTTTCGGTCTGCTTCTCAAAATTAGCAACGCAGTTGGTTGTCACGAGATTACTTTTGGTTAGTTCATGGAAAACTTCGAAACAGCAAGCACGATTCTTCCATCACAAATTGAAGTGGGAAGAACAAGGGGGCAGTAGTACAGGCCGTGACGCAGGACAAGACCAGATGGTCCTAAAGAATCGGGAATACGTAAACATAATTCTTGGAAAACTTCCTATGTTGATTGAGTGTCTTGGCTCAGTGTTTAAATCACAACAACGACAACAACAACAACAACAACAACAACAACAACAACAAATGTTTTGTGGTGAGGTGAGAAATGGAAGATTATTTGCGTATCATCTTGTTGAGGTTGGGAGGGGGTGTTAAAGATGGGTATTGTGAAATGACATGTGGGGAGATTTGAATCAAGGAGTCTAAAATTATTTTTGAGAAAACGAGATTTTATTAAGGAGTATTGGCTTGTTGGCCAAGGTTAAAAAAAGGAAACGCTGGGACAGGATGGAAGATGGAAATAAAATTTAGAGGATATTAAATGGTCAGGGATATAAGTCATTTGAAGTTCTCGATGAATTTGACTGTTAGGAATAAACCAGGATGCATTAAGAAGTCTGCGAAAGCATTTATTTTGAAATGAACAATCATTCAAGCCTGTCCGTAAGGGCGCTTCTCTGTTTTTAAATCCATCTATTATACTACACCCTTTTTCCTAGAAGCGGACATTTCATTTCTAGACTACCCTTTTGGCATGGATAATACCCTGATTTAAAATCCTTTTCTAGCCAATAAAGTCAAACATAGTTAGACTTTCTCAGTGATCGCAAAACATCGGTTTCCCGCTGGATTAACTTTCATCTCAATGCGCTGCACTGCTCCGAATACGTCCAATGCAGGGTTTAATCCTGTCCAATTTTGTGCGGAATGACCCTGGCCAATTTTCCGTTTTCTGGTGTTGAGCTGGGATAATATTGCATGAGAAAGGGGACCGTCGGTAATTTCGATAGATCATCTTTTGGACTTCGTTATGAAATGAATTGCTGAGCAGACCAACACTAAGCGTTCGGTTGTTAACGAGAAGAGTAGATTATCATCCGCATGTTACCATATCTTTATATGGGCAAAGTAAAGTGCGACCAGATAATGCCGCCTTTTCGCATTGTATCATTATCATTTCCACTTTTTCTGGAATAGCGACTTTGTATTAATGACAAAAGCTGAACAAAATACATAATAAATTTAGCTTTGGATTTTGATTATTTTCCGTCTTTTTCAGACTTTTTAGATTCCGATCTGGTTTTTAAGTAGGTAGTTCCTTTGAATTAGAAAATACGAGGAAAACATAAAATGCTATTAAATAATTTCATAAATGACAAACCACCAAACAATAGAATAATAACGAAATATCATTAATTTAAAATTTCTAAATAAAAGTTTTGTCGTGATGTTTCTAAATGTCTCAAATATAACATTATTTCTAATTATATGGTTTGTACTGCACTGTTTCATCAAAAATTGTTTTTCAATAATAATTATAACTATTAAAAACGTACATTTGTTAACAGAACTTCCAAACCCTTGAAAACACCTTGTGATATAACAAAAATCAATATTATTACTTCACTGTGTTAATATTGGTTTATGAATTAGAAATGTGTGACTTGCAAAACAAATGAATGTCAATGGCATGACCAATGAAAATATAATCAAGTAAGCCCTTCAAAGAAATATTATAAATGAAAAACTGTTTCAAAATTGTGTTCAGCATCTGCGGACAAACTTTTAGCCTATCTGCAAGTTGCTTGTGGCCTACCCTAACAATTGCGTTTCCCAGTATCAAGGTCATCAGGAGATGCAATGCCCGCACACCGAAAAATATAACTTTAAATTTAGCAGGGTATCTAGAAGTTCAACGAAAACAGATAGGACATTTACCCGATTGCTTTTTGCGAAATGTATTTTCTAAACTGGCAAGATCATATTCAACTTTTCTTTTTTTTTCTTTTTTGAGGTTTAAGGTTCTCATAGGCATTTGATAAAACGATTCCATCTTGAAAAACGAAAAGTTCATTATTCTCTGTATGAATAGAAATTAGTCAATTTTGGAAGCATCCGATAGAATTGTTATTGTAGAAATTGCCATAAAATTCAACGTCCTGATGTAGTTAAATGGTCCCACTCGTGGTATTTATCTTTTTCTTTTTCCTCGTATTCTTCGTTTATAAAAGTGCTGTCTTACGATTTTCATCGCCCATTGACTTCTGACGAAGAATAATTGAAATTATGTCTGAAGAGATGAATTCTAAAAATTGATTTAAATGTATTTCTGGGATGTAGCACTTGTGTTCATCAAGTGAATGATGGATTTTAGCACACTGGAAGAGGTGGCTCAGAGCATCAATTGATGTCACTGCGGTGCCTCTGACCGGGAGGTCCTGGGGTTTGAGTCCCGAGGGCGGCAGGATTTTCGACCCGAGAATTATAGCGGCCGGTTGCTCTGATCGCTCGATTTCTGTGATTCCTCCGATCAATACCAAGGGGATGCCGGACTAGTACCGTACCAAACAGGCCACGGACCATCGCGTGATCTTTCCTTCCCATTTATTGTATCCTCACCCCTTACACACACTTACACTTTCGTGCACCGCACGACCATACGTGCTGGGGGAGTGGCCGGACTGGTCGCTTCGAGCTCGCCTCGGTGGTGGGAGACGCCTGCTTTAGGGAAACCCCGCGGGTCGACGGTAGGTCGGTACCGGATCTCGCCATCCAGAAGGCAAGATCACCGCAAGCGCCCGAGCCATACATGAATGACACTTATGAGACTAATGCCCTTAGCAGTTGATGCGCCCGGAATTACTATACTCAATCAATCAATGGATTTTTGCGTAAACAGGATTGTGGACTTTCACTTTAAAAAATGATGGCAAAAGAAAGTTGAAAGCAAATTCTTTAGAAATAAATTATTTATGATACCAAGTGCTTTAAATGGAGAATTTACGCTTTTGTTTGAAGGGATACAAATTATGTACGGTTGTATTTAAAAATGATAGAACATGAAGAGAAAATGTTTTGCGATAATCAGCTGAAAGTATATAATATTACTGTTATATTTTCACTGAAATAATCTCTCGCTAGGGTTTCAGGAATTTTCTTTAAAACAACATCTCTAATTATCATTATCTCTTTATTGAGCTTGGATTCTTACCTCTGCCTTACCTATATATTTACAAATCTAAAATATTTGTCAAAAGTGACTTACTTAACGGTGGGAACATATTTTCATGCAATACTGATATTTATAATTACAACACACGTCGTAAAAATCACGTTCATCAAGTGTCAGTATCAACAGCTCACTATCAGACATCCACATACAATACATGCACGTTACTTCACAAGGTATTGCCAGATGACATTAAGCAATTGAAGTCGGTATACAAATTTAAGTTTAAAGAAAAATCTTTTCTTCTGCATAACTGTTTCTATAGAATTAGAGACTATACTGATTATCAAAAAGAAAAATAATGTTTATTTTAACAAAACAGTGACATATAATGAATTAGTTTACATTTGTATTGTATACATTTTTTAAAAAGACTTAATATGTTTATAACAAATAATGTACTTCAACTTCCGGGTCAATGACCCCATCTCGATCAAGTTTTTGTCCAGTTTCCCTGATCCATTGAGCAAATGCTGAGATGGCCCTTTGTTTTGCTTCTGGGCGTAAATGTAGCTTCGCTACGCGCACGTTTTGTTGAACTCTCCTTTTGCTTGTAATGGTAAGAGTATAGGTAAGGCCGAGTTAGTATTTTGTTAGCAATGCAGAAAAATCAAACTTGCAATTCGTTTACCGATGCAAATAATTTTTCTATAATTCGGAAACGAAAATGTTTTTTGAAATATTGCTAATCTTGATATTTTTAAAATTTATTTTTAATTTATTTATTTTAAACTTTTACTCATCTTTCAACTATTTATAGTTAAAATGACGGGAAGGGATTCTGGAACTCAAGAAAACGTGCGCAGATAATCTTCTCTCCCATGAGTCACAAACAGTTTTTACTGTTTTTGTTGTTTTTTTTACTAAATAAATCTAAATCTAAATCTATCGGCAACATTTGCATTAACCAGAATCTTGATTGACGACAGTTAATTCTCATTTTTTTTCAGAGTCTAACATTCTAATGCTGACGTCAAGATCCGGAAAATACTGTTTAGGTCAAGGAGACCAAGCTTTTCTTTTTCCTAATTATTGAGTTTCTTTCTCCATGAATATGATAAGTAGTAATAATTAATAGTGTGTTACTAATATACAAAGGAACATCAGGCATTACGGAATAATCAAAAAATGTGAAAAATTCTCTATTCTCTTGGGTAGCGTGAGTTCACGGAAACAATTTCTTCCATGAAAATATCACAAACTACTCCAGCGCTGAATCAGAGTTCCTGTGAAAATGTAGCATTCGTTTACCACCAACAGGACATGTTGTTGTGTAAATCATGATATAATAAATAATTGGTAGTGGAGATGATATTAGGTGGAGAAAGTAACATCACGTTGGCTGTGATTGCCGACGTCTAACTAACGGCGCGAAATTCAATTTAAGATAAATATTAATAACACTACGCTGATAGGTAAACTATATAGAAAATACGATTAGAGAACATTATGTGACAAATATTTATTTTTTCTCCTCGGGTCTCTTAACTACAAAACCATTTCTCATATTTATGCTACGACTATGTTAAGTCTCCTTTTCCCAAAAAAGTGTTTAAATATCACGAATTAATTGTTCATAAATCACATTATTATCTGAAAAAGCAATTAATGAAGATGATTCACACCAACGATCGTAAACAAAGATTAGGAATCGTTTTCTTCAATACTAAACCAAAACATCAGCAACATTCCAATACCATCGGAAGAGATAATGATGCAATTAATACGAATTGGCATAACGTAAGTTAACTTATTCAAGGTGTATAAACTATTTGTTGTGTCTTAATGAATGATGAAGATTTCTTGAATGCTTTGAGAATCACACCATACTCCTTCAGTTTGCAATAGATGTGTTTATTTCCAAAGTGACGTGTCCCCAAGAAAAAAATTTTCAGAAAGGGTTGGAACTCAAATTCAGCGTTACAGTAGGGAATGGTCTTCCAGGGTTTTTTGATGAAGTCTAACAAATGAAATTTACAATATTTCAAAACTATTTGGCAGCATGATATTTGTTCTGATCTTGTCTTTTTGAATTAGGGAATTTGGATTGTCGACTTCAATTACGATATTACGTTTATATATTTTGTTTTTTTTAACATTCCCAGAGCAAATGTTGACGTTACAACGATTTGCCCCTCAGCCTCGTATGTGCAAAATGTGAGGGACTCGTCCGGAAACCCGGCAATTTTTAGGAAAGAGTAGTAGTTGTGAATTACTTCCGCTAGTGTAGACGTGTCATTCGGTTTCATAATTCACACACTTTACAAAAACTTATCGTTGTCTTTATTCATTGCAAGGCGATCGCGATATTTAAAA
Organism: Gryllus bimaculatus; assembly: GCA_017312745.1. Classification (NCBI taxonomy): domain Eukaryota; kingdom Metazoa; phylum Arthropoda; class Insecta; order Orthoptera; family Gryllidae; genus Gryllus; species Gryllus bimaculatus. Next base: position 1,437,119 of record BOPP01000250.1, read on the forward strand.
TCAATTGACGATGGCAGCCTTGGATACTACAAAAGAGGCATTGATATTGAATATAGTAAAAAGAAATGCAATTGCCTATGCAAATGGATGGTTAAATTCAATTCAATGAAAAAAGTTGAATGTCAGCGCGCCTGTTTCTGAAGTTTGAATCTCCACATGGCCCAGTCTGCTGCCTGCACCATGTCACGGAATAATACTTGGAAATTGGCGCTACTAACTTTGGCGTAGTCAGTTAATTCAAATTCGTGTCATCCGTGGCAGTATTTATCGAATCATCCCACCTATCTTCAACGCAATCAAAAAACTAATAATAGAATTGAAATATATATTTTATTGTTTTAAGCTCGTCGAAAAAAAAATTGTTTCAGTGAGTTGCTGTCCACAGTGAATTCTGAAACTTCTAAAGACAGATATCTTAAAATTAATATACGCAATATAAAGCAATACGTCTCTAAAAATATTTATGAAAATAATCCACACATAAAAAATGATATCGATTGCAGAACAATAATTTAATTTAGGTCAGTTTCTTGCTTAATTTGGTCTGGTATTTAAACTTGAATATATTATTAAAGTGAGATAATGAAAAAATGTATGATACGAATCATACATTTTTTCATTAAGGAACAATTAAGTTAAAAAATTTTTTTGTGTTAAATTTGCAAGAGAACTTGTGTAAGACTTCAAAACCGAGAATTTTTTCAAATCGTAAATTCCCTCATTCTTTTTCAAAATAATAATAACTGCACATGTAATGTAATGTTTGTCTGCTCATTAATTTAAAAGTAAAAGTTACTAAAACTATATTAATACATTTTAATGTACAAAATGTCACTTAAATCATAAACTTACAGAGACGTTTTGAAAAAAAGTTTTAACTTTTATGATAAGAATTACGAACGAAACTTAACTCCAAAAAAATTGCTACCACAAATTAAGAATATTCTTTGGCGTGATCAGGGATGTTCATTTTTGTTTAGTCGATACAGAGGTCATCGTCAACTTTTTACAACCAAGGCCTGTGAGACTTGCTACATTTCAACATCACCAAATGCTCACAATGGTTGGTCCAACTTGAAAATAATTACTCGCATATAAAATGTTTAGCCATTATGTAGCCATTACAATCACTATTTTGAGGATGCGGTGGCGTTCAGGCAGCCCAAAACAAACACATTACCATCAACGGTTGTGTACTATTTAGCTCAAATGCCAAAATGTACGGTTGTTTACGATCCAAATATCTGGTTGTTTTGGAGAATTATAAACAGTGAGAACCATACAAATAAAATGACTCGTGTTTATTCACAGATTTTTATTGTCCAATATAGTTGGCCTCGTTGGAAAGAATAGGACGAAACCGACACGTAACGCTCGTTACAAAAGCGGCTTTAGAGCCACTTCCGCCGCAGAGGGGAGTAAGCGCATTAACGACATTGAATTAGACAAGTGGTCGAAGGGAAGGGGCGAGACCCACTGCAGGGCGCTGCAGTCACGGCGTAGAAGCCTTACGTGGTCGAGTATTGCATAAGGCGTCACTTCTGACACTGAAATTCCAGGAGTACCGAATTAAGACGAAGATTGAACGTACACGTTTCCCCACAAAACTCCAAACATTTTCTCGTGTTCGTTAAAGTAAGAGTACTCATTATTTGATTTTGACCTCAAAATGAGATACTGAGACTCGTTAGACTGCCAAAAGGTCAGATCAGACTCTGTAACCTTGGGATCAGGTATGGATTTGATGCAGAAGTAAAAAAATATCGTAAGGAAAAATATATTTTGATCGCTTTAGCAATTAAACTAAGGCTAAAACTACACATAATTTTCGTATTATTGGAAATACTAGTGTTGGGTCAAACGTCACGGCAACTATCTTTTTTTCTCAAAAGAAATGTTATTACATCGTATAATTTATTTGTCGCGTGAAAAAAATGTTGTTCTAATGTGTGTTCATAATATCGGATGGCCTTGTCGCTTAAGTGTCCCCCATTAGCTCAGAGAGAAATGTGAAATCACTTGTCTGACTACTGTCGTGCGAGATGAATGTAGCCCGTTTTGAGCAGCACTCATACACCAAGATAGTCGTTCTCCTCGGGGAAAATGTCACAGACAATTGGTGGAATCTATTGGGGAAAATGCCTTCCATATCGGACTGCGGGAGATGGGCAAGAGAGTTTGTGCAAGGGCGTGGACCAACCAGGACCAATCAGCAGCGCACGTGACGACCTGTGAGTGTGCGGGCTGATAGAGACGCAAAAATTACGCGAAAATATTCAAATTTCCAAAAAATATATATGACTTTATTTCAAAGTCTGTCTTTAAAGAACAGATTTTATTCAGGGAAAATAGACTATCTTTAATATTGTAGTTGTATGAAGATGCCGAAGAAAAATTGAACTTTTGAAATTTTCGAAAATCAGTGTTTTCAACGAAAATGTGTTCTGCTGCGTTCTGTTAAACGTTCTTCACAGTATCCCAACACATTTAATCAAAAACTTTGGACCCACATTTTTGACAACTGTGACAAAATCGCAAGGGTTTCATGTAAAGTATCCCCTAAATTAAAAATATCAGCTTCAAATTCAAGAGGCAGCGACATTAGCCAGATCAATTGGGGAATATCAATTTTGGAGAAAATCGGCTGAACGGTTCAGACGCAAGTGTTGATCCAAGACGGACAGACGGGTGTTTTGTCGTTTATCAATTTTTCAGTATCAATGACCCACAAGGCCTGGATTCTGACTACACAACGTGTTAGAGAAGTCATTTACTATATAAAGGGATTTATCCACTTTTTCGTCAACAAGCCTAAACAAGAAGACATTTTGTGTCAAAAATACGCCGTTTTCCGGTGTGCGATATCAATACTTTTCCGTTTAACGTACGTAAGGGCCAGAAAGTAAAAATAGTACTGAAAAAGTTGATAATCTGTCTTAGAGTTCATTGAATTAACAATAATTCAATATAGATTCAAATTATGGTAATGAAGAAAGAAACGAAGGTGGTTTGCACAATTTGCAACTCTTGGAGCTACATGAGTTCTTGTTTAATAGGAGAGCTATGTAGCTCTCCTTTTAAACAAGATATGTGCTAACTTACCGCTCTAGCTGAGAATCTATACAAAATTTGCGAGAACACTTAAAAGGGATTTTTTGTAAAAATATGAATCGTCCAGAAAGTAAGCAAGTAGATTGGACAAATCTACTTCAAACAAAAATGAAATACGTTGCGTTCAATATGGAAGAACATGTGAACAGTCGAATACGTAATGCACTTGATGAAAAAACAGCAGCTTTTCTTTTCATAATCCTTCTGTAATCTTTCTGAGCCATTTTTGTCCATTAACTTCGACTGTCGACTGTTCGAAGGTCAATGTCAAACCGCATCATAGTACTATCTCAATTTTGAGACCGTCACAAGTAACGAATTGGAAATTAGGCAATCTGGAGATAGAATAAGTGCATCTAACGCACCACTGTTTCATCATTAAGATCTTTAAGAGGAACTTTAAATATTCCATATCTTTTACTTAAACTAAGTTAATATCCAAGCTTTCATCAGTAAATGTCGATCAACACTACGAGAGCCCCACGTGAATGTTGTATATCATGATATTATTTAAGGTTTTTGCGCCGTAGGCATAAGGTTTCACTGGCTATGATAATTATTATTTTCATATAAAGATGATTAGTGGCACACTCTGCCCCTAGGCAAGGGCATGGGAGGGGGCTTTTGCCTTCAGGCCCTTTACTTCATTTCCCAGAGCAGATGATAATATAGTAAACCCTCGTTAACGCGAATTTCAAGGGACAGAAAAAATCGTTGTTCTAGTTATAAAACTTCGGGTTTTCCGAATTATATATATATATATATATATATATATATATATATATATATATATATATATATATATATAAATCGTATAACCGATCGGAATATATATTTCAATATTGCTATATGAACGAGGAACGAAGGAGTATCGAGTACTTTACACGAGTGTATACCCACACTCATTACATTGAATTTCATACAATACTGTGGGTAATGGCACTTATTGTAAGTTAAATGTTTATATTGAATTATTGTGTGCCAGCAGACATGCAGTAATCAGCCAGCGTCACCTATTGGAAGGCCAGGTGTCCCAAGTGGCGCTGGTTAAGCATCAACGCATTCCGACTTCAAATTACCAGTACACGAGTGAAGTTATCATGTATTTATACAAAGATGACATCAAAGTTCTGTACGTTATTATTTCTGGTCAGCTACGCTCTCAAAGGGGGATTCAGCATTCTGAATTTCTTTCGAGTTTTGGTAATAGGGCAGGCCATGTGCGGCTGCCCATCACCACCACACGGGTTGTCTCGCCACAGTAATGACTACACGATCAAACGAAACATTGATGGCCATTGATTGATTATTTCTCAACTATGCATTTCTCCATGATTGGTCACTCGTCTGCATTAAAATGAAGCTGCATCACATGACTAATATAAAGCAATGAGCTGCAGACATCGAATGAGATAATTGAACAATTCGAATTGACAAAAGATCTTTCATTCTCAAACTATACATTATTTCAAAATTATGCGATTTCTAATAGTGCTTTGGGAGATTTTCGACAGATTTAGCAGCAGAGAAGTATTTTAAAATGCAACAGACCTTGGTAAAACAATATATCCATTCACACTTATGTTGTAAAAGAGAACCTTTTAGTAGATTCGTCCGCTAATTCTACTGCAGTTGATTACAGTCGGTCCGCCATTACTGAATGGAAACACTGAAGTATTTTGACCATTGATTGAATACAGTTCCAGCAAACACACATGAGATTCATAAAAAAATTAAAGTACATTCCTGAATATCCGTTTGTGTCATATTGGAAGTAATTTCATTCTTAGTTTGTTTCGTGAGGACGGCATTCTAAAAATTGCAGATATCAAATACTCAATCACCATTTGCTACGTGTTCTTAAATTAATACGAACCACGCAAATAGGTGACTGTAAGAGACAGAACGTTGTTACGAATTGTAAGAGAACTAAAAAAACTATTATTTGACAATCTAATTGAAATTATGGTCTTGGCAATGGGAGATTTATCGGCGCAAATTATCCATTTCTGAAAACGTCAATATTCTATTAGGAAAGTTTTCGAAACATATGTGGCTTTAGTGTGCTACAAAACTTCCACACTGTGCAACAGAGCAAAAGTTATCAGTAATGTAATCCGTAAGTTCCAAACAACAGAGTGCATAGCCCTCCAAGAGTGATCTCGCTTATTTTTACTGGTCTTCTATCTACCATATCGGTCACTTTCTTCCATTCGCTGACTCGTGATAAATATAAGTTCTAAACTGTAGTTTCCAGGTCATGTAATCTGATCATTTTATAAGTTGCATCAATGTTAAAGCAAATTATTGGTGCTAACAGCACATGCTTTCTTGCATTATTGGGGACGTATATTATAGAAATGCAATTTCTGACCTAGAACTTCAGGCATCAATTGATAGTCTAAACTGATTCAAACGAAGCGCGCACGAAGCGGTGCGCACCTGCAATTATTTCCAATGCTTCATAGTTCCTTCCTACAGTAGCCATTTCCTACTTCTAAAAAAGAAACAAATGCGAATAAATTACATCAGTTAAAGTATTAGCAGTACATTACAGAGACAAGCAAGGATAATTTTACACAACCTTGGCTTAGTTACACCCATGGTGGAAAGACCATGATTACCTTTCCACCACGGTTACATCAAAGTGAGCTTTCAATTTTTACTGTCCCGTATATGTACGTACATATGTAGTATAGGGAAAGTATATTGCTGCGGAAAATCGATTTAGATATTTCAACGGAAATACTCGTTTTGAGATCCCCAGATACCGATATTTTTTGCAAAATGTCTGTCCGTCTGTCTGGGGTCTGTGAACATTACTAGCGCATAAATCATGCGTAGGGCTTTTCCAAATTGAAGAAACTCCTGTCCATCTGGCTCGAGTCGAATCTTTGAGATTTTGAAAAATATTCTTTAAAATTTGGGGGTGCATGAAACCCCAGGGGTAATTTTAAAATTTCCTCAAAAAAGGCTACAAAGTTTTTTGCCATTGAATTTCTTATAAGAATAAAGTAAAAACACTTAGTATAAAGATGGCATAGCTCCGATTTTCACTGTTGACTTTCTATTTTCGAAAATTGCAAATGTTTAATTTTTTCCGGCTTGTTCCCACAACTATAAAACTAGAGTTGCTACAACAGTACATATTTTCTCACATGATTGGAAATACGTAATGATAAAATATTGTAATTTCTGTCATACCAAAAAATTGGTCATAACGTGAAAAATTCTAATTGAAACGAATCACCTCTTGTGCTTATCTGCATTTATTTCCTTTGCCAGGAAGAGTAGTCATATTTTACTTTTAGAAATGAAACAAACATGAATAAATTTAAATGTTACAGCATTTACAGAATATTATACAGAAAAGAGAGAATAATTTCACACAAGCCTATCTTGATTACATTTGAAACGAGCTTTCAATGTTTTAATACCACAAACATCGATTAATACTTCTTACAGTACAAAAGCGTGTTTGTTAGTTCTAAGTTAAATTTTATTTACCTTCCTTCAATCTATTTCCTTGCATTGGCGATGATAATGTATTACGGCGGTGTAGGTGAAACGGTTAGCGTATTGGACTGTTCAGCCCTATTACAGTCGTGGACTTTTAAGGGCGAAATGCTCCTTCGTACGCCTTCCTTCGGGGGAAGTAAAGCCGGCAGTCCCATGTTAGTAGATTTACTGCGAGTAAACGATCCTCAAGGCGAAATGAAGCCTCTGAGCTAAATCCAAATCGCCAGTTTCGTCGTCGGAGTGATACCTCCTTTCTCCGGCAGTGGGTGAAAAGAGCGTAGCGAAATTTGTATGGTCAGACAGAAGAGCGGGCCTGATGGCTCGAGCCTCACCACGTAAAATAAGGCATCAATTCAGTTAATATAGATATTATCTACAACTTACTAACAACAATGGGATACATTCGAAGAATTTTGAAACCTCTGTATTGCTATTTTCCAAACTGGCAACGCCTGAAACGAAACACTCCAAATTCAAATTTACAATTGCGAACTTATTGTAATTTTTGAAAATGCAGTGTGCGCCGACAATATGACCATCACCACTATCTTTACAGTTCTTTGCTACATACGAGGTTAGAAAAGAAAATCCTCATTTGAAGCCGTCTGAGAAAATTGCCTAAAATGGTTTTAAAAGCACCTGTAATTCATCTAAAATTACGCAAAAAAAACTCATTTTTCAAAATATTGTACATGACCTCTTTTCAAGACCGCATTTCATTAAGAAAAAATTATCTTCAAAATTGTAGTCGTAGGAAGACAGAAAAAAATTTGAATTTTTGAAACTTTCGAAAAATTAGAGTTTTCAACGAAAATGAGACCGGTACCATTCTCTTAAGCATCCTTCACACTTCCAACAACAAAATTTAATAAAAAAAATGATGGAGATATTTTTTTTTAAATTGGCGAAAATGTTCCAAGAGCTTCATGTAAAATACCTCCCAAAATTAAAATATCAATTTCAATTTCAAGGGGGTCGCGACAACTGCCTGATCAATTGTGAAATATCAATTTTGGAAAAAATCGATTGAACGGTTTAGCGTTGTTCACAGACGGACGAACAGACAGACGTTTTGCCGCCATTCAATATTTTGGTATCAATGTCCCACAAAACATGGATTCTGGCTATACAACGTTTTAGAGGATTTGTTGCTAAATTTAGCGCAGTGATTTATCCACTTTTTCGTTATCAGGGCTTGGCAATAAAGTTTTTCTGTCGTAAAGTCGCCTTTCTCCCCCTTAGAAGTACCTTCTTAAGACCGAGAAAGTAAACATTGAAAATAATGAATTTTCCTTTTCATGAAATTTGTTTCCCTGATGCAGTCCTATCAATAAGTACACTTTCAATACTATCGGTTCCATTAATAAGTTCAATCAATAAGCGACATCTTTAAAACTATCATAGTTTAAAAGATCTTAATTCAAAAATTTGGAACCAGTTTGAGAAACTGTTGTTGGGGCTTTATATAAAAACTACCCCCTAAAACAAACATTCTTGTCCAATTCGCAGGGCCCCCTGCTCAGCGAGATCGATGGGAATACAATTTCTTGAGAATGCGGATGGGCGAACAGATGGGTTTTCTGATGAAAAATCGCATTTTCCCACAGAAATACAAGAAGTATGAGAGAAAGTAAAATTGTATAAACAGACAGAAGACATGAACTTACATAAGAATATTATCCTGAGAGTAATGCCCTACAAAGTACATGCTTGTGTTTAACATACGTATGATGTTAAAACCATATTCCCCTATCAAACATTTATTTTGCTTCGAAAGTAATCGTCTGAATGACTAATTGTGGTACTGAACAAATTGTAAATAAAATGTTTTTGAAAACGCCGGAATGATGCGGAGGCATGAATTCAAGAGATGCAGGAGAAAATGGAAAAGGAATAGTGGAGAGCGTAGCAGGTGTATAGAAGAGGGGCCAGCTGTAATAAATGAATTATTTGTAGCAAAGAAAGATAATGAACAAAGGAATAATCTGAATTTTGACGTTGAGTTACACGAATAGTTCAGGTATTTGACTATCCAAAACTGTCTAAATTAACAAGGTAGTGCAGATATAATACCTATCTAGACTTTGGTTAGTGTATGCTTACATCATACGAACTCTTAGAGCGAAATACTATCTTGTATATAGAAATGTAGGTGAACCGGAAATGTGAATGCTTCTATGAGAACGCCAAGTGATCGGCGAACTTTGTTTACTAGATATTACATTCCTGTTAAATGAGCTCGATTAATTGGGTGTTATTAGTGCTTTTTCTGGTCTGCACGAAAGAGGTCATCGGGTTCAGATGATCACATCTGAAACTTTGTCCTCTGCTGCGAAGGCTTTTTGGAGCATCATCAATTTTCCATGGAAGCTAATGAGTGGTTCATATCGGCTCGGTCACCAAGCAATCACAGCAGCCAAGACGGCAGTTGTAATTCACGATACGATCGCTTTCCAACATTACACAATAGCCTACAATGCCATCAACGGACAAACTGTGGCAACCGTTACAACGCAGCTCCATTGCAAGAGGACTGAAACGGAATTATGACATTTTGGCATTGCGACGCCAAAATTAAATTTCCACCTTCAAATTTCTAATCATGTGGTATTTTTCAATTATACCTAATTAAACCAATTATTTCATTGGCCTTAGCAACAAAACAAATATTTTATTTTTTAATTATAGAAACTTAAAAAAAAATAATCCACTGATGGGAACTATATTTTACTGCTAACACTTACGTTTATCACAATGCGTCAATTATTTTATGTCTCGTGAAAACAATCTCATAAAAAGAAGCACACTTTATCATCGTCAGTAACTCGGAAACGATGTGTAGTATGGCCTTAAACCTATTGCATTTGCGCATGCTTAAATTATATCTGCTGTACGCATATTACAATAACAATTCTATACGTATTGACAGTGTACAAAAACCATTTACACAAATCTCTATTAGCGTATTAATGCGGAATATAGAAATATTCCCTAGTCCTGCATCAAAAAGATTAATAACCTAGATTACGGTATATTTGGTAAATCACACACACTTGCAACCTGCAATACACATTTCGCTGCCTCAAACATCATCATCGTCTGTCACTCAAAAATGATGTGTCCTATGGCCTGAAACTAGGTTTTCGAAACACTGGTAAGGACCATGAGACGATTCGGGGCGTTCTATTACTCTTTCGGAAGGTTCCTTCACTCCGGAACGCAGGTTGCCAGGAGCGCTACAAGTCAGACTCCTCAGAGAACCATTGGTTTGAAAGTGAAAGTTTCACTTTGGAAACAATTATTTAAAAAGTTCGAGTTTTTTAAGATTGCCATTTGGGGGAGGGAGAATCATTAGGGCCTCCTACCACTTTTCTGGCGGTTTCCGCTCCTCAGATGCTCTGGCTATTCGTAATCTGTTTCATCCGCTCTGGGAATCATTCCACTATCTGCCGTCGAAACATTTATAAAATTATTTCGTAATAAAAACACAACTGAAAGTACTTTTTCAAATTTGCTGGTTTCATTTCCACCATAACATGTACTAGGAGAATTTGGGAGGCGTGTGGAGGAACACGTGGGAAAATCTACAGTGCAACAAACTGTGAACATTTAAGGATACATTTAGGGATCATTTGGGGTGCATGTGGGAAACGTGGGAAACTGTAGGAAAACCTGCAGGGCATTTAGAGGAAAAATGTGAGAGAACGTATCGGGGACGTGCAAGAAATATGTAGGGAGGAATGTAGGGGGTCAAGTGGAGCATGAGTCGTGTTTCTTTCAGCAGAATTATACTGCACTCAGCAGATGTTATCATTTTCCCTCCCTCTCGCACTCTCTCTTTCTCTCTCGGTCTGTCACTCCCTGCCTTTCTGTCTTTCTCTTCCTGTCTCTTTCACTCACTCTCTCTCTCCCTCTTCCCCCTCTCTCTCTTTCCGTGAAAACACACTATATATATATGAAATACTTTTTGACATTTTTTTTAGAACCGATTAGAATATAGAAATCTAGTCTATGTAAAATTGAATTGACGCGTCTATTGACCGGTTATGAAAGGCTTATATTCCTTTAACGTTTTGTTCAGCTGCTGGCAGTCCGAAGTTTGATCCAGTATAAAGCTATTTTCACTTTAAAGACAATGATTTACAAAGTATGGAATATTCGCATGGGTTCAGTTAGTTTAGATTATTTCATTAAAATTTTCTCGGTTGTCTCGGTTTGGTATGTATAATCGTAAAGGGCCCCCTGCTCAGCACGGGCAGTTTGATGTTTTGGTTGCGTTGTTCTCGAAATATATGTGTATTCCAAAATATTGTGTCTTAAAAATCAACAAAACATCAATGGAAACTGAATAAAAACGTAAATTAATGAAGCAATCACACAGATTCTTGGTAATAATGTTATTCAAACTAACCATATACTATCTCTGACACTTATTGTAAACTAGCCATTAGGTGAAACCAGATATTTGTACATTTAATTTTATAATTCAGATTTAAATAAGCCATGAAGAAGAAAAATCCGGTATAAATATACTGTTCATTATTTACACTTGCGGAGAGATTTTTTACATTTAGAACTTGTTGGCATAAGATATACATGTTCGCTTGAACATTCAAATCCTCTACACGCGACATTAGGCGCAATACACGAAAACTCTTTCCTCCAAAGAGTCACCTTGAGCACGAGCTACGTGACACGTCTTGCGTAATCCACTTCATTTCGTTTCAGCATTTTAAAGCAATATATTTACAGATTAGGAGTATCAATAAAAAATATGCAAGTTTATGATAAGGGGCTCTGGAGTGAGGCTTTTATATTTTATTTTGCTCATTCTACTTTTCGTATAAAACGTGTATTATTTTCAAAAGCATAATATTTGTCAAACTTCCTTATGTTTGCGAACCTATACCTTATAGAGTACTTTCTCTGAATGAAAATTCCCAAATTGATCTGATCGAACTCGAGGCTCCGAGGATTTGAAACGAACTCTATATTTTCGGGGTTATTTACAAGAAGCTTCTAGAACATTTTCTAAATTTTCTCAAGAAATGGCTCCCTGTTTTTGCTTTATATTTACTTTCTGGCACTTACCAACGACTAAAACCTTTAACATTTCCAAAATTGCAAATGTTCAATTTTTGTACTTCTCCTACACTTGCATTACTGAAGCTAGAGCTGCTTTGTCGTCGTTCTCAATTTTTCCATATTTGATCTTTAAATAATTTAACTTATTCTGTTTCGAAATATTATTAATTTTATCGAATCGTTCAGTGAAATAGCAACAATTTTACAAAAATAATTAAACAAAATTTTTTTTAAAAAAACCAATTTTTCAATTCCTTAAACGTTTTGACAGAGTAGAGCATAACAAGATAAATACTGAGGAGTGCCCCTTTCAGTTATACTTTTGAATTTGCAAACTTATAAAACTTGAATTTCTCATTCTTGGCGTGCTCATTGGTCAGCTCTTCATAACGCGACCCGTGTTCGATTCCCGGTCGGCCGAGATTATAGTGTGCGTTTTTCTTGCAATGCCCCAGTATATGTTGCCGTGTGAGGATGAGGAAACGCACTTCTCAGGTTGAGAAGACCACAATACGGCAGAGGGCTGTCTTCGTGCTAGTCACGTGTGCTAGTACCCATTGCCGCGAGGCCGGACTAGCCCGTTCGCCGGTTGCCGCGCCAAGTTGACATATTCTTGCCTAGTTTCCTTTATCCTCAGAATACTATGTTAATTACTTAATTTTCAACCAATTACATTTTATTCGACTTCTAGATCTATATAAAATTACTTTCAAGGTTTCTTTTTACTGTAGGAACCCGTTGTGGGATAATCAGACTTTTTGTTTTAAACTCTCCACAGCTTGCTAATTTGCATACTATCAGATAAATCGTAATTAGTATAATTATTTTCAGTTCACAACAAATCTGTATACTTTAAACATTTGGCAGTTTGCAAAGAAAAAACGGAGGACAGATGGTTTGATAGATGATACAGATAAACCGATTACGCGTACCACTTTTTCTCTATCTCAAGTACTCACGATGTACATGTTTAACTTACAGACTTGAAATCGATAACATTGTAGACACTGCTTTTTGTATGCTAGTGCAACTGATTCAACTGTTAGTTCTAGAGAAAAATATTTCGAAACTACTATTTACCAAATTCAAAATAAAATTAAACTATAGCACATTTCGCTCCTCAATATAATCATTTCCTCTTTTCTTTCAATCTAAAACAAATTAAATTTAATTAACAATCAATTTTAGAGTTCCCAACAGCCCATAGCTTATGGATGGTCTATGCAATAATGTCATTTTCTATTCATTACATGCTATTAAAACCCTCTTTAGTATCTTAACGGCAGATATTCAATCAAATATCAAACTGTGTTGGATCTCTATGCTGAAGTCATAGCTATCTTCACGTCCAACGACTCAATATCTGAAGCAGTAAATGACCTACAAGACTTAAATAAGATTTCTGAATGGACCAAAAATGGGGATTACAGCTGAACCCCTCAAAATCCGAAAGCAATATTTTTACCTTGCGAAGAAATAACATCCTACCACTTTAAGAGTAAATAGTTACCCGACGTCATGACCCCCTTCAAATAAACCAAACAAATTCCTAGGCGCCCTCCTGGAAACTCGTCTCACACGGAAACCTCATATTTTCAAAGACTGAATAAAACTTACGGGGTCCTTCTCAAATTATATCCTCTTATTTATAAAAAAGCATTTCAAAAAACTGAAAATTCTCTGTTTTTCTTTAAATCAGCCCAAAGACCCTTAATAATTGATAACCATTGACAAGCAGCCCCAATGCGGGGAAGTGCTGCTTCTTCCGTTCTGAAACCCTTGGAAACCTCTCGGAATAAAGTGCTACGTACAATTATCAATGCCCCGTGGATAACCAACAGGCAACTTCATAGAGAAATGGACATAGAACCAATCATAAATTAAATTTCCTTACTGTTGTCCAAATTGTTTTCTAACCTACAAATTGCCACGTGTACTAACTAGGTACTTTAATCTCGCAAAACCCAGCGTTGCTCTTACAAGAATTAAATCCCGTCTCCCACAAGATCTCTTCCGTTTCTTATCACTAGAGAAATTATTATCTCACTTCTCACTCTATCTTGCTTTCCTCTTACCTTCAATTTCATAAAATAAACAATCGTCATGAAGATACCAGTTATGAATGTCCTTGCTCATAAATAGGCGTATGATAGTGAGCTAATTTGCAGTTGCTCGTACCTCCGGGTTACTAAAGTGCATCCATCAATGAAAAACATATAATTATACTCAATGGAACACATGGAACACTATACATCAATGGAACACACATAAATATACCATTATAACACATATCGCTAACACTAACCTGTAAAGTGGTAATCCCTCTGATCTGGTTAAATAATTTTTTCAATCCCTTAAAAGGTTGTATTGTAATTTATTTAAAAATGTAAAGGATATACAAATGTGTAAGAATGCATTGACGTGAGAACAATGGATAAATTGATAGAAGCGGTTATTATTTTCTGATGCTTCATTCTTACCCTTGAGAGATTTATGATCATTTTCTCTATTGCATTTTTAAAACATACCATCACCATCATGAATAAGTTACTACTAGAAAATGTTATCTGATACTTTTCTATTAATATTGGGATTCTTAACGGCAATTACTACATGGATGTTATGAAGCAAATATAAATGTAATGAATGATAAAATAAACGATTTACTGTACTTATTTACCATGGATCTCCCCTGGATTAATGCAAAGAGAGCATGTTTTCCAGAGACATTGCTAGAAAAGGAATCAAGAAGTGAGTCTGTTCCACGGAAGGGGTAAATAATTAAGTTAAAAAATACATTGTTCTCAAAAGATGAAAGAAAATCTTAAAAGGGAGTGATGACTTTCAATAATTCAATATATATCCCTTTCAGACCATCTCTGTAAAATTGTGTAAATATATAACCATATTTCCCACAAATCCCAACCAACCAATTGTGCAGAACAGAAATTCACCCTTTTGTTTGCAAACGAGTGACTATTTCGCTGTCAGCCCCATGCGTATTGATTGTGTTGGTCTTTGAGAATTCGAGATTTTTTTTCTGATATGAACTTGAATTTAGTGACAATTCGGTTTTAACACTTAGAGGGAGAAATAACATGTACATTTTTAGGGATTGTAAGACATTAAAAAATAAAAACCTGGGTCTGAAATGAATGTTTTAGCAATAACCCGAAATTAATTTTCATGAAAGGGTTATTTCCTGCATCTAGAACTTCGTGAAATTGGACCTCTCTTCGTCCGTTCTCCCTCAGTATCAGGTAGATGAATTTAGTGAGGGGAGCGCGGCGTTATACCGGGAAACCTGTGGTTACTAAAATCATCCAGTCTCAGATCATTTGTTTTTTTCACTTCTTCTTCGCTAAGAAAAAGGTTGGCCCACAGTGAAATATTTTCCAGCTCACTATCATACGCTCCGACTTGATTATCAAGCAAACAACGCAAGCTAGCGAAATATTTAAATCGTACAAAAACATGTGACGTCAAGGGGATGACGGAGAGAAATGACGGTGGCAGTAAGAACTTACGAAGAAGAGTGACGAGTGCAGTACGTAATTCCGTTCTTGTTTGTAACATTTATTACAACGCGGGACCCCTCTTGTAAAGAAGTTATGATATGAAGAATTGCGTTCATTATTATAGAAGTGATCAAAGTATTTTCAGACGAAAACCGCTGAGGTCATTGATGAAGAGAGAAAACCCTTTTAAAACACGACCCGTAAATTGCATTTTTCTACTATTGTATAATAATAATAATAATAATAATAATAATAATAATAATAATAATAATAATAATAATAATTATTATTATTATTATTATTATTATTATTATTTTGTTCTGTTATTATTAATTAAAAAATAAAAAATACGTATCTCATTATATGTAACATTTTATCACATTAGGATGCAATAACTAACTTAAAGGAATAAAAATGAAGTTAACACAATGTTATGCTTTTCTATACATGAGGATTCAGCGTTTTCATAATTTATTTCTAGAGACGTACGGACGAGAAAAACCCGGAAGAATGTAACTCCCTTTCTAAACTGGACGCAAACTGCGCTCTTTGTGGTCGATGAAACATTTTTTTACGTACGTATTGTGCCAGTACGTGAATGAATGAAGGAAGTGAGTGATTTCGCCTTGAGATACGTCACAAAATGGCAGCCGAAACGGGACGCGGCGTCTCCAGTACAGCCAAGAAGATACTTGCTGGAAATTTAAATATTAACAACTTGACAGATTTGTCGAAAATATTACATTTGTAAGTTTAAAAACAAAGTAAGTTTATTTCAATCTATTCTTACAAGAAATTTAACGGAAAAAATTGGAGCCATTTTTGAGAAATTTTTGAAAAACTCCCAGGACCTTCATATAAAGTACCCCCAAAATTTAAAGAATGATTTTTAAAACCGCATAGTTTTGAGTCGGATCAGATCGACCGGAGAGTATCTATTTTTCGCAGCTATTCATAACGTTCTATATACTACGTGTATTACTCCGTCCATGCGTACGTGTACTTTAAGTAATAAAAATCAAGAAATACTGAAACTCAAGAAGTTGTTCGAATAGTAACTGAAAACTGTAATATTAGAAGTACACAAAACTGCTATTTCAGCAGCAAATTTTCAGGCATTCCCTCTACAGCGGTTGTACACAGATCAAGAAAAATACTCTTGGGTCGCACATTCAGTGCCACGTGCAGGATATTTCGTCTCCACACAAGAAAAGTTAAACATCTGAAAAATGTGAGCTGAGCCATTTACTTCACGAAAAAGAGTTTTTGTCCATAAGCCGGCTATCTTGCGATGTATTTACATAAAATGTCTATTAGTCAAAATATTCATATTTTTTGAACTTGTCTCCTTACTTAAATAAAATAGGGGATCACAGCAGCACATACTCTCTCGCAATATTAGTAATGGTTACTCAGTATTATAATACTACATGAACATGCAAACATTTCATCTCCAAGCTGGGATTCTAACTTCGTTTCTTCGAGTTAGCACGTCATTCGCGTTCCAAAAAAAGTTGCACATGGCACTCCTTTTAGCAATTTTTCTTAAATGGCACTCTTCAGCACCACTCTCTTGGCTCCATTACAGCGCTTACTCCATATACTCTTTGGCCCGACGCTTCAACGCTTCACCAAAGGGCCGGCGGTGCCGCAACCAAATGGGTGGAGGGTCCGGTCGCCGAGCGCTGCGCGTCGTCCCGAGGGAAATACTTGTATCTACCTAGATTCTGTCTTCGTCTGGCACTAGCTGCCACTTAGTTTTAGGAATTTGGCGTGCTTTTGAAAGTTCACGTTCAGTCAATTATTGACGGTATTGAATGCATTATTTATGTCGTTTGGAGAATTTGTTTTCATCTGATATTAGGCTTTGTTGATACAAATCTACACTTCATTTCTACTTTATGTCAAGTTGGCCGTTCTGGATGGACGCCCCTTTCTGTTTCTCACGTTTCTGGGTGCATAGTTCCGCCTGCAGTCTGAGAGCGCTGGTGGGAGTACGTTAGTGTGTGTGTGTGTGTGTGTGTGTGTGTGTGTGTGTGTGTGTGTGTGTGTGTGTGTGCGTGTGGAAGGATCTTTCATTATTCCAATATAGACCATTGTGGTGAAATTTTCGAAACAAAGTAATTTTATCTGTGAAAAAAGTGTCGAAACAAGTACTTGTTACTATTTGCTCGAGTGCGATCATTGTATTTTCGAAACTAAGTTCTTTTTTGTTTTGCGTCAATTCTATTACCGTCAATTGTCTCAATGCAAAACTAATACAAAAACTTCAGTGCCCAGAGGCAATGAAAGCCACAACCACGTGCGAAGGAAATGTGTATGTCTCAAAGGATACTACGTATAAAAGTTTCAATTTAGACTTTTATTAAACTTAGTTTTAATTAATTGATATGAATTGCTTACATTTTTATTATATATTAGTTTCCTGAATATTAGTAATTACATTTCCGAGGGAGGTAAAACCTCTAGTTTGCTCGGGCACCAACAACATACATAGTGCCTAAAATGTATATATCGGCATTTAAAATGCCTATTATTCCTGTAAAAGCATAAAAAACTGATATTCGATGTAATTGAAACGGCAGAGGAAGCTTGATACTTTAGAAAATTCCTGGACGTAAATTCACCCTGAAGCTGATTGAATAAAACTTGCTGAACGCCACGGCCGAAGCCGAAGGGGCCAGCGCGGCGTAGAGGCCACGGCCCCTAGGTCTTCCATCCTGCTTCATACAAAATGTACAATAAAGTGTACATTAAATGTTTTCTGAAATTAACTTCTAAAATTAATTTCAAGTTAACATTTCTCTTGCTGGACCATCCCCTCCTTTAATGCAGACTGCCATTCACCTTCTTGCGCTAGGTTAACAGCTGATTCGGATCAACAGTGGCAAGAGAACGACTCAAAGGATTGTGGTCAATGAATGTATACTGATTACGCTTTCAGAAACGGAAGAAGAAAATAAAAATGAATTCTTTAAGATATCATTTTCAGAAAATTTCAGGAATCTTGCGATAAGTAAAAAAAAGTCGGGTCTTCAGTTATATTCAAAAAAACCTTTTTTGTGCTTTGTAAAAATTAATACCATTATAAAAAAGAAAATTATGTGTTTTTGATTCTTTATGTATTGACAATTTTTTGTATACTTGTAAGAAAATAAAAACACTCCCTATTATTGATAATTTGGGATTATTCCAAAAGCTAATTTTCATGCAAATTTTTTTAAAATATTCATTCAAGTTATAAATTTAAATGTGTAACGTTTTGTTATAAATTCAATTATTTTATTATTGTAACGTCCCGCTTGTATTTTATTACTTTTATTATTATTATTATTATTATTATTATTATTATTATTATTATTATTATTACTAATATTATTAATGAAAATAATTTTTATTCTCCCCCTTGGAAAACAATTCTGACCGCACAAGCTGACTACGCTCTGCACATGAAGACGAAAAGTCACGTGTCAAAATAAAACTGTTTTTTGCACACAAAAATATTAAGAGTAAAAGCTAAAAAAGGATTTAGCATTTACATTTTTATCTGCATTCTTTTAAATAGTTCATTCCCATGTTTTTAACAAAATAATTTCAATTGGATAAAAATGTATGTGAAAGTTATTTTTATGCCGACTTAAATTGTCTACTTAAAAAACGTTCAGCATATTATTGCACCTAAAAAGCATATTTTGGGGAACAAAATAGATTATACAGCGTATCTAGGTACCGCTCAAATCAAGTATGGCTCGCTACCAATCAAGTATGGCTCGAAAACCAATCTAACTACAAAATGCTTCAATTCAGAATTAATAAACCCAACTCGCTTTAAAAACTATATTCTAGAAATCTCGATCAGGTTTTGTCCAGTTTCTCTGAAACATTGAGCAAATGCTAACATGGCACCTTGTTTTCCTTCTGGACGTAAATGTAGCTTCACTATGCGATCGATTGTTGAACTATCCCTTTGATTGTAGTGGTAGGAGTAGAGGTAGGGGCGAGTTACTATTTTGTAAGCAATGCAGAAAAATCAAGCCTGCAGTTCGTTTACCGTTGCAAATAAGTTTTGTATAACTCGGGAAAAAAGTCTAGTTTTTCAAATGTTGCTAATCTTGCGCGTTTTTAATTTTATTTTTCTTTAACTTTTACTCATCTTTCAACTATTGATATTTAAAATGATGGGAAGGGATTCTGGAACTCAAGAAAACGTGCGAAGATCTTCCCCCCAATACGTCACATAAAGTTTTTACTGTTTTTTGACTAAGTAAATAAATATTGTTTTAAAAGTATCATTGGTGTCTGGGGAGACTGAAGCCCCCCTCCCGCAATGGATACGCCACTACGTATGGTCAATAACCAAATCTGCATAGTAGTAGTAATAATAATAATAATAATAATAATAATAATAATAATAATAATAATAATAATAATAATAAATCAAAAGAGACGGTAGCAGTTTGGCGCATTTGTAGCATCTCTACTGTCTTTTTCTGTTGACGGCGGCTTTGGGGGCAGTAAGTCGCGACCTTTTTCGTTTCTAAGCTGGGCTTGGACCGGCGTCCGTTCATCGCAAGTGGTTGGTCGCTGTCTTACCTGCTGCGAGCGGATTCTGGAGCTCGGCCTCGGGCGAGAGGGCAGGGTGCGCGCGGCGCGGCGGCTGCGGCAGAACTGGGGCTTGCGCGCCTTCCCGCAGGCGGCGGCAACCCTGCGCCCCGCGCCCCCCTCCCCGCCAGCGGCGCGGCGTCCAGCGACAACGCACGCTCGCGCTCAAGATCCGTGGATACTGCCTCTGTCCAAGTTCACGGGTTTTATGAAAATTCTTATTTTTCCAAATTCCAATTCCAAATTAAAAACTTGACCACGTTCGCACAAAATTTTGGATATTCCGTATGGGCTTCGTAAGAAGTATTCCCTTCTCCCCCAAAAAATTAAAAGATTCTTTTCAAATTTACTGCAGATCGTTCGGCTAGATTGATCGCAAAATATTGTTTTGGGGGAGATTCTGTGCGCAGTTTACGGGCTAGTCATTTCCACAGCGATATAAAAGGATGGACGAACAATAGATGAACTGCCAGAGAGGCAGACAGAGAAAACGTTTCGTTAGCAGGGAAATCCCGAAAGTGCATTTCCATCGAAATCTCGATATTGATTTTTTGTAGCATTATGTAATTTCTGCAGCCTCAGTACGTATAAGAGAGATCAAACGGAATTTTCATGTTTTTCTAATTATAAAAAAATTTGATTTATTTCTACACACACAAACAGTTCACCATCTTTTGAAAATTATTTTCTCTACTTCCCAGAACGTCTTGTGACTCCTCACCATTGTACCGCGAATTGCAAAAAATATATAAGGTATTAGTCTTACTCCTGGAGTTCGTGAGATTGAATGGACAAATTGGACACAATATTAATTACTGTCGCAATAATGATTAAAAATGTGGACTATTTTTTTCAAATTAATCTTCTATTAATGCATATAATATGCGCTGTATCATTATTTGTATCAAAGACTTACATTTATTACATTTTATTTAGGACAACCCAAAACATAATCAGTTCATAATTATAAGATTCTGAAAGATAATAGATACAATCATATTGGTAAACTAGCTTTCAAGCTGCAAGTTTGCAAGCTGTAATCACTATTTCCAATCTAATAATAGAGTGCAGAGATTAACAAAGTGAGAGAATAAGACAGCCTGGCAACATAATTGTATGGACGACATGGAAAGGATTTTCGACGATGTGAAATGTTTAAAAAGTATTTTTATTCGCAATTCAATACGAGAACTTTTTTATAGTAGTTAATCCTTTGTATTGTAATATAGTAGTAAATATTGTGTATGTATATTATCAATTATAAATGTAAAATATAATTCAAGTCGCTAAGAGCCCAGTTGTCGATTAGATTAAAAATACGTGAGAAAAAGATTATTCCCGGAATGACCTTCACTCATTGCAATAAATAGTTTCGACATACAAAACGTGTTATTACACATCACAACAAAAACAAGGAAGACCACAATGTTCCGACCTCGTAATCCTGATTATTGATGAACAATGTTTTTAGTAGATAAAGTTGGTTTCTCATAGGTAATACCTCGAGTGCTTTGAAAATAGTCGATAAATACCCTATCGCGATGTCAGAAAGGGGATTTATCTGAGAATTTCCAAAGCACGAAAGGAATTTAGGAGGACAATTCCTCGAGTGAAATTATGTCCACCAGAGTTCCAAAATGCACCAAATATTGAAAATAACTAAAAGCTATGTTAAAATCAGAGGTTATGTTATAGTACATATGCGGTTTATTGGACATCGACATAGCGATCGATATACGTTACAGCCGCAATAACATATGACTAGCGGGGCTAAACAACACGTACTTTCTCGCCCGTACTTTCACGCAAAATTACGCGAAAAGTACTCAAATTTTCGAGAAAATTGTACTTAACCTTATTTCAAAATCTATCTTTAGAACAGATTTCATTAAGGAGAAAAAAAACTCATTCTTCATTATTGTAGTTGTAGGAAGACATAACATTCTCTTTAAAAGTCTTTCACACTATCCAACAACAAAATTTAATAAAAACGATAGAGCCCCTTTTTTGAAAATATTTATAACGTCCCAAGGTTTCATTTACAGTACCCGCCAAAATTTAAATTTCGGTTTCAAATTCAAGAGGCCGTGACATCAGCCAGATGATTGGGAATATCAAATTTGGAGAAAATCAGCTAAACGGTTTATAGACAGTGTTATAACTAACCTTCATACACAGACGGATGGACAGACATTTTACCGCAATCGATTTTTCAGTATCAAGGACCCACAGAACAGGGATTCTGGCTAGAATAAGAAATAATATAATTTCCCCCCCAAAATTTCTCAACTGTATTTATTCATTATTTCGTTACCAGGGCCCTGCGCGGTAGCGGTAGCGAGAGAGTAAAAGATCTGAGTAAAACGGAAGCCAAGCATCGCTCTGATCATGAAAATAAGCTTATTCTGGAATCTCAAGCACAGAAGTAAGTCCCTAACTTTATAGTGTTACTATCAGGGGGTTTGTTGAAAGGGTGGAAAGCGAGCTGTCGTTCGGCCGAGATTTGCTCAGAGCTCATTGCCACTATCCCCTTCGAGACCTGATAGTAACGGATTTTCGACACTAGCTAGATAGGTAGGTCGAATTGAGCCGTTGCATGGAGGAGAATTCTAGTAGCCCGCTGCTCTGATGGGTAGTTTTCTGAGGAACAAAACCATGCGAATGTCGGTGCAGACCCCCATCCAAACGGGCCACGGACCTCACCCGATATTCCCTTCCTTTTCGTTGTCCTATCACACCTCAGCGGATCGGTGCACCGCTGCGGGAGATACCTCGAGGAAGGAACTACACTCCTGTCGAGATATAGATCGGCGCCGGATCTCACCATTGAGCGGGGAAGAAACACCTGCTCGTCGCCCAGAAGATTATGTTGCATCGAACAAGATTTATCTTTACATGTTGACCTTTCTTTATCGTTATGTCTTCATCAGTTCTCCCAAAACTATAATGCTCTTTCGAAGCCTTAAAACGTGTTTTATGTTATTTCTACAAATTTGGTTATTTTTTCGCCTTTATGCTTGCTTTGGAGTTTCTTTTGACAATTTGAAAGTATTATTGGAGGTAACTCATGATAAATGACGCAACGAAATCGAACTTCCTAGATTCATAAGTCAATAGTGGAACATTTTAATATCTTATTTATTAAATTTTACTTTTTTTAATTTCAAAATTTCTTGTATCAATAATAGGTTTTCAAACTGGAGCTCGCGGTCTTGTACATCCCGAGGAGATTTTAGGCAGACTCTGAAGGAGCCTCCAGGTGAAATTTTGGGATATTTGCTATTTTTATCACCCATGAAGTAATCAAATTTACCTGCTCTGATAATAGTTACGGTCGTTTGGTCACACTGCGTTCTCGAAATCCAACAACATATATATTGAAAATTAGGTCCTCTGTATTTTCAGAAAACGCGCGTTCTACTTGCCCTTTCACTCCTCTGCAACGGGAGTAGAAAGCTCGGTCTTCAGGGTTATCCTCCCTTGTCAGTCGTATCCTCTCCTCACTTATTTGCTTTTAGAAAATAATTTTGTATTCTGGTATGTTCTTCGTAATAAATCTCTTGTTTTGTTTTTGTTTCACAAATCATTAGTAGATTTAATTGAACCTGAGAGTGCCTGTGCAGTTTAGTTCCAGTAGGTTTCCCTAATTATAAACTTTGTACATCCCTAGGGATTGGGGACTTTTTTTACAGAGTAGCGTGCAGCAGACTGTACTTTTTAGTCTCGGCGCATGCGCACCTTGAGTTAGTAGAGCGCGTGAAGTGCACCAGATTTAGCGGGCACTTCAATCGCAAGCTGTTCGGTCACTCGGTCATTTCAAATTTGGTCCCAACCGTAACGTCAAAGTGCATTGCTATCTATATTCCCTTCATAAATCCGAACATTTTGAAAGGGGCGGTCATGCTATCGAAGTTGCGCGTAGATCATCTAAATAAAAACATTTAATGCAAAAGGAGGCCAGTAGGCCCCTTCTGTATTTTTTCAAAAAAAAAACAAACAAAAAACAACAACAATATTTTCTCTAAAACTGCTCCAAATGTATTCTTTAAACCTTTAATATAGATACTGCTAAATGTACTCTATAAGATGACATAGAAGCCACATTGGTCTATTATTTGTTTTTTACAAAAATTACAAAAATGTAATTTTTTGACTTCTCACGTTTATACTTATATTAGCGGCAATTTGTTTTTCATTATTGTATTTATGAGTACGTGTGCTTTAAATAATGTCAAATACAGTTTCTCGAAAACTCAACAGTTTTCTATGAAAACTAGCTCAAAATTCCGCATTTTCAGAAACGCTCAAACGCTATTTTCTCAAAAACGTCTCCAATTTTTTTCAAACTTTTCGAAATTATGGTTCTAATTTCACTCTTTAATATAAAGTAAATATTTCGGGGTATTGTTTTTTTTTTTTTCAAAAAACACTCAAATGTATTTTTTAAAGTTCTCTCACACAGTTAATACGCAGATTTACAGCAATTTGTAAACACTATTGTGTATATATATATATATATATATATATATATTATATATACACTATGTGAGGGTATGGTATGTTTAACCTAAATTTAAATAAAATAAAGTAGAACTTGAAGGAGAGAGTTTGTACTGAGGAAGGACCCCACGGCGCCACGCGCACGCCCGCCTTGTTGCGATAGCCACGACCTCCACTGACTCACACTTCGACAAATTATTGCACCCCGACATCCGGGCCGGAGAGAAGGGTGGCGTTTGCTCAGGCGCTCCGCTGCGACCCCGTCCGGAACGTTTTCGCGACGCTTGTCACCGATACCGGGGAAGTACAAAATATTAATTCATTATTAGCCGGGAAGCCCCTCCATATACTTTCTACTCGACAACGGACACGTTCCAAACGACAGAGAAAGACAGGACGGAGGGACGAAGAGAGAGAATGGAAAATTTCCAAGATCTGCCGGAGCTCTTTGGCCAAAATCTGAGTAAGACGTCATAACCTTTGGCCAATAGGGACTAGATCGTCAAAGGGAATTCGAAACATACGAAGAGAGAGGGTGGGGGAATGAAACTCAACCTCGCACTGAGGGAGACACAAATTTTTTATGTTAATGAATTTATCTTATAATTCCTTCCATCACCTAGTGTTCATTTGGCTGATGTCATAGGCCCTTGAATTACAACCGATATTTTAATTTTTGTGTGTTCTTTCATAAACAACCAGGGACATTTCCAAAATTTTCAAAAAAATTTCGCCATCGATTTTTATTAAATTGTGTTAGTGAATAGTCTGAAGGACTTTTAAGAGAATGGCGCAGGTCTCATGTTGGTTAAAATCGTGATTTTTCGAAAATTGAAAAAATTCAAATGCTTTTCGGCGTCTTCCTATAACTACAATGTATTAAAGAAAGATATTTTTCCCTAAATAAAATCAGTTGCTTAAAGATAGATTTTAAAGTTATGTCATGTACAAGTTTTCAAAAATTTAAGTTTGTTTTTTTTGCGTTACTTTGCGTGATTAGACAATTTTTCATTTTTGTTGAAACATTTTGTTCTCAAAAACGACTCAATTGTTTTGATGAAATTTTGTTTGTGGATGAGCTGAAGGGCGTTTAAAAGAATGATTTTAGTCTCATGTTGATTGAAAACACTGATTTTTCAACAATTGTAAAATACAATTTCTTTCGGCGTCTTCCTGCAACTACAATTACGAAGATAATTTTTTCTTAGTGATATGTGTTCATCAATAACAGATCTTTAAATAAGGTCATGTTCAATTTTTAAAAAACATGAGTATTATTTCAGAAATTTTGTGTCTAACATAGGCAATTTTGGTTCTTGAAACCACTTTTTCTTAAAAACCGCCCTTTTTTTCATTAAATTTTGAACTTAGCATAAAGAACGCTTAAGAGACTGGTGCAGGTCTCATGTTCATTGACTTGCGTGATTTTGCGAAAATTAAATAAAAACTCGGCCTCTTCCTACAACTATAATTATGAAGATACATTTTTTCTTCAAGAAATGTGTTCATAAAAATCATGTTTAAATAAGGTCTTATTGACTTTTTTGAAAATATTAGTATTTTGTGTAATTTCGCGACAACTATAATAGGCCACTCGAATTGACTGCGCATCGTTTCAGGCGCCTTCTTGTATTATAATTGTGAAAATATCATTTTTTCTTAATGAAATGAGCTTATCAAAAATAAATCTTCATGTTCAATTTTGAAAATTTGAGTATTTTTTGTGTAAGTTGAAAATTAAATGCCCGCCGCTATTTTATTGCACTTCTTGCATTATTCCATACAGCTGGATGCTTCGTAAGTCAGAATTTGTATATTTTTTAATATTGCGTTTTCGTTTTTTACATTCGACCTTTGATATACATTTACACATTCATCTTTATTTAAAACCTATTTGAAATGTATGAAATAAAAATTGGTAGCTTTCAGGGAATATCATCAAAGCAGGGATGAAAATTTTGTTTTTGCTCCAAATGCTCTTTTTTCATGAGTAACCCCGGAACATCGTGCACTAAAGAAGTTAAAATTATGCATGCAATCATGCAATTAAAATAGCCAATACACGCGCTTGAAATTCAGAACATATGTTAAACAAAAATATAGTGAGCATAGTGAGCAACACTTAACATTTATTTATATAAATCTTTATTTTACACTGTAGTACTAAACGCGTACAATAAAAATATATTTTCAAACATAACAAAGAAAAAACTTATTAAGCAACGCAAATGTCTCGCTTCAGGCTATTTCTACCAAAAACATGGAACATATGCTCTTAAATATGCCATATAAATAAAAATATGCAGTTAATGCAAAAAACATCCCCAAAATCTGCAATTATGAAAAAAATGGGCTATATTTTATTTCTACTTTTTTTTATTTTTATGGTAGGTAACTTATAAACATTTTCTTTCAATATGCACCATCATTAAAAATATGCAATTGCATTAAGTTCCGCGATCTAGAAATGGATAAATGGTGCAGGGCTGCCATATCTGTTGAGAGCCCTCTCCTCGCAACTACTAAGGAATTTCCGCCAAATAACCTCTCGAATGAAAGAAAATTCTCCAACCTTAAAACGCAAAATATTCTCCAAATTACGGACCAACAGAAACGGTCCCAGACAATTCATTGTTTGTCAACTTACATTCAAATAATTCAAATCAACCAATCATCGTTGTTGAGGCTGCGAAATACTCGTTTTATAAGTTGGGAGAGCAATTAGTAGAAGCTACAACGAAACATCGCCTCTTCTGTCAATAGTTATTTATCAGACAAGAGTGTTCTGGAAAAGAGACGACACACAATTGACAAAGATTGTAACTTGGAGAAAGAATAAACGAGTATTAAAGAGATTGTCATAGTTACTTCTGTCCAGACGAAATCAAACGTTTCTTTACGAATTTCGCCGTTTTTACTTCACGTTACGACTGCATCCAGTGCCACTGATGACAATACGAGCTGGTGGCACGTCGTGGCGTCTGCCGTGGAAATCACTCGGTTCCCCAGAATTTTGCTAACAGTATATTTTACGCGGGGCTGCCCAGGAGCTGATGCGATCTATTGGTGACGCTCCGAACTAACCCGAAACAGTTGACAATCTACGTCAACGAACTTTGTACGAAAGATGTGAGTATTTGATGAATCGGGAAGAAATTCGCTGGGCTTTTTGAATAGAATTAAGCGCGAAGTTTGACATGAATAATCCTTTCCTCTGAAACGCCTTCAAAGAACATCAAAAGTGCCTTATTACAAACGAGGCGCCAAATTTGAAGCAATTTGGCAGTCAATGCCAATAATCGACTTCTAATCTGCTCGAAGCCGTATACAATCTTCGTTTTCTCATATTTTTCTTTCTCTACGCCAGTCGCTATATTTCTCTTTTTGATACATAAAAATAAGAGGGAATAACGTCCGTTTCCTTTTTATTAATAATAATTGGGAGAATAATATTTCTATCTCAACTACGGATGCAAATAATTTCCCCAAAAACTCCACAAACATTCCCTTGTATATTCCCAATTCTTTCCCACAACGACAAAAACCCATTTCGGAGACAAAATTCCCCAATCTGGCAACATTGGAATGGTGCTACATATAATTATACTCTATGTGAAAGTATGGGCCAGTACTTCCGTTTCCGGTGAATTTCGCAGCAGGGTTTGTGTGTGTGTGTGTGTGTGTGTGTGTGTGTGTGTAAATTCCTCCTCAGAATGCCCGGTGAGATATTTTATATACTATCTAACAACATCTGATCCCTAGAAAAATTACTGCGCATTGAATAGAAGAAAAAGGTACATTACCGTATAACTTCTTCAAAAACTTAAAGGAAACTATGCCCGTAAAAGTTTTTCCATAAAAGCCTGTATTAATTTAAACTCCTTTTATTAAAAAAATTGGCCGTTAAGTGCCTAATTTACAGCCTTAAAGAAAATATATTTTACTTTTATTTAAAGAATTTGGGGGGGGGTACTTCATGGCAGTCGATCAGAGGAACCTTAAGGTTTTAATTTCCTGCGCTTCATTTCAGACGGCGTCAGTACATAAAAAAGCGGCAATAAATTAACTTATAAGTAATTTAATTAGTTTATTAGTGTTAGACATATTTATCAACTGTGTATGATGGATTATGACTAACCTTAAAAAAACGTAATCTGAATACAGATGGAAATAAGCTATTTTTTTTTGCAAAGAATTGTCATTATTCGCCAAGCGAATGCAAGTAGTTTTGACCATGCTGCGCTGGCAACATTGCTCTCATCTGAATACTTTGCTGCGAATATTGTAATAGTCAATTATATTCTTGTTTGTTTCATTTGTCAACGTAAAAATTATTGCTACTCCTGACTATCGAAATGAATGCAGATATGAATCACAGGCGCTTTTGTTTTGAATCGGACGTTTTCAAGTATTGGGAGAGGTGTTGGTAGCGCAGAAAATGCAATACTTCAATATTACGTATCTGTTTCCAATAACGCGAGAAAGTATGTGTTGTTGTAGCCCCAGAATACTCCTCCAGACAACGGCTGCATTCGACCTAGCTATTTTGCTAGTGTCAAAAATCCTTCCACCGTCGTGACTCGAGCCCTGGGGCCTCTGGGTTAGAGGTATTGCTGACTCCCTGAGCCACCTAAGATCGTTGTCTTCCGGAATAAGGACGGGCTGAACAGTCGACTGCACTTTGCGGTTGATGGTATCTCGTCCTGGAAATTGTCATTCCGCAACGCGTGACCTCTGCTTAGTCGGAGTCGGAGTTTCATCTTCCTTTGATCATAGAACAACACTTTCTGTGTGGGCAAGTAAGGCTGTCGTCAGAGATTTCACTTTAGTACAAAATTACATGCGCGGACATGCATCACAGGTCTATAGTCCAGGGAAGTGACCTTTATTAAGAAATTGTCCAAGAAAAAAGCCTCTACTATTTTCGAAGAAACACAAGAACATTTCTTCACAATCTCTCATTGAAGAGGCCAGGGGCGGATCCAACCGATGATTTTGAAGGGGGGCCATCATCAGATTTTTGTTAAACATTTATTATTATTTACATTTGTTATTACATTTGTTATTATTATAAATACGAATCTCTCGACGGGTCCCCCGTCCTGTGCGGTAGTGGAGTGCATGTAACTGCGTGGTGTGGAAGGATGATAGAATAGGAAAAGAAAAGCAAGATCGCGCGGGAGGATTTAGGGTACTTCTCTGCCATTTGCCTGTTATTGGTCAATGAAACCACTGAAAACTACCAATCCGAGCAGGTAGCTGTTGGAATGCTTCACAGACTTTCCTAATTCGACCAGCTATGTAGCTTAATATTAATAGTTAAGATTACCAGATGACAGTCTTAAAAAAGAGAACATTTCTAGATTCATACAAAATTTGCAAACTTGATATACGTTACTTGATAGTTACCTAAATGTATTAATACTTTAAAATAATTTCAATTTTTACAACTTTAATATGATGAAAATATTTATACTGAGAATACTGCACTGTACGATTTGCAACTACAACATATAGGTAATATTTCATATCAATTTATTTAAACATAGAAAAAATTTGTGGAAGATTTTAATACAAACTATAAACTAGTGGTGCTCAACGGTAGTATATACTTTCTTGCACTATTTCTAACTTTCGTAATTTTTGAAAATTTAGAGAATTCAACGAAAATAAGATCTGCACCATTCTTTTAAGCGTACCGCGAAGACGTTTGAAGAAAAAAATTGGAATGGTTTTTGAGAAAAGGATTTTTTTTATAAATTGCATTAGTTCCAAGTGTGTTTTCCAAGTTACGGGAATACAACTCGATTTTCATTTTTTTTAAATTGTACATGACCCTTTTTGAAGAGTTAAGTCTTTAGAATAGATTTTGTTTAAGGTAAAAATCTGTATCATCAACTTTGTAGTGTGGCGTCGTTAACACGAGGGCCAGAACCGTTACGTCGGTGAAAGTGCGCTGCGGGGGAGGAAGGGGTTGAGCCTAAACTTCCGGGATCTTGCGCTCTGGCAGTTGACGCAGACAGCGTGGCAGAGCCAAATTTAACCTTAGGTTGTAAACTCCTAGGAAGTTGGCTAGCTAGCCTCGCTTGCCGACAGCAGGCGACCCCACCTGGGAATCTTGTGTGGTGGGGGTGTAGCCCCCTCCTAAGATGCTGGCTAGCGAGCCTCGCTTGCCGACAGCAGGCGAGCCTATCTAGGGAATTTGTGAGGTGGGGGTGTAGCCCTCAACTATTTAACGCGGCGCCATCTGCGCCCGCGTTCTAATTCAGTTTGCATCAAAGAGCCTAGTACGCGTACGTACAGGGAGCGTAGGAGTGTGGGCGAGATGTCCGGAGTGTAAGGGCCAGACGATCTCGGGTGCTTTAGGCACGCGGTCCGCCAGAAGGCGACCGGTTTAAATTTTGGCATCAGGCCATGTGACGGTAATTGTCACGGGACGGAAGTCCGACAGCTCGCCTCACGCGTGGCTTTTTTTCTGCGGTAAAGCAGGGTACTGGAAGGAAAAGGTTGCCGGAGAGTTTAAATTTAGCAATTTATTGTAACTAAATCTGTAACTTTTCAATATACTATTTTTTATTTTGTTATTTGAATTTCTTCTCATTTCACTATGTCACAGTAGTTTTGAAATTTAAACTTTTTGCAACTTTCGAAAATACGGAAAGTTTGCCGGATTTGAAAATAATTCCAATTTTTTTACCGTCCTCTGACACAAGAAACTGAGAAAACTTAAACAAAACTAGTAGAGTTACGGCTGCACATTATTTCTTACTTTATTAGCAACTGCTCGCATTATTCCCATACAGGCAAGCAAATTACATTTCACATATAAATTGAACATGCAGAACTAAAGACCATCAAATATATCTCACTATAAATGCATTCGAAACGACGGTATACTTATGCATATATGTAATTGTATGATATTCTTCCCGATTAAAAAAAAGTTGGAGATACCATTTTATTAAACATTGAGAATATTGTAACACCATTATTGATATTATTGTAACACAATCATTAAATAAATAAAATGGCCTTATAAAATCTTTCTTATCATGTCGCCGTCCAACAACAAACTTCTCGAATATCGATTACAGCATTGTTGCCCAATTCAGCGTACGGTCGTAATATAAAATTATCATAAGTACGAACCTAAGTCGTAATATCACAGCAATTCTAGTGATTATTTCACGAATTAACACATTACGCGAATCGAACGTATAATTGAAAACTCAGTAATTATGAAAAAGTGAAATTTTACTCAAAACTGCTGCCGTATTATGTGAAACTAATTCAGTTCCGAGATATCACTGCCTCCTGGAATAACATCCAAGAAAAATATAAATACCAATTTAATGCAGAAAATGATTTCAACTACGGTAACAAAAATTCAATATGGTTTCAATTTTATGGTAACAAAACTTTTCTGGTTACAATGTTTGTCCCCCTTTATATTACATTTAAATCGAATTTTTCAGAGGAAATGTCGCTAATTTCAATTAAGGTTTGCGGATTGCTTGAAAGAAAACACATCGACACATTGAGAATACAAATTGTAGAATAGAGTAAAAATCGAATTAACATTGAAATTTTAAATAATAAACTATAATGAAAATTAAATTATAGTAATTTATGTAACAAATGCAAAACAGGTGATTTACGCACGATTCGTTAGTTGCGGGAATCACCTAGTACCCGTACTGCGTATGGGTCATTCCACGTCAAATCGCACACATTTATGGAAAATTTGTCCTTGATGTCTCCGATTTTTAAACTTTTTTTCGTGAAGAGTAGAAGCAAAAATATGAAACAATATGTTTTTCATTTTTTCCCAAATATTTTTTTCAAAATTAAATTAATTTTCAAGTTTTTCGAAAAAATGCTCGCATTGCTTAAGTTAATATTTTTTATCTTGTGCTAAAATTGTGAGAGAAATTTAATATTTTGTGACTTTTAAGAACAAAAGATACTCTTTCATTTAATAAATGTATTGAATTAATTAAATTTATTAAGAATCATTTTGGCCTACTTTATTTTTATTTTTTAATTTTTCTTAATAAACGAGTTTAAAATTTGAAAAAAAATTCCATTATAATTTCCGAAAAGTTTTACAAACGTCTGGTAAGTTACAAAGTGGAACACTGAGACGATTATGAGAAATAAAATTCAATAGAAATGTTGACTTGCTGTTTTGCTGCCGCGTCTGCTTGTGTCACTCAAGCGCGTGCCAGTCAGTAGTAGACTATAACCATAATGTACTTTCACAGAGAAATAATTAGAAGTTTCATAGCTGATTAAATTCAAATTCAAAAGTGTCAAAAGGATTCATTGTAGCATTAAACGGATGGAATATTTATACGAATAAGAGTATGTAATTCAATTAATTAAATTTATAATTCTTTTACTTCACGTTACAGAGAATAACATTAAATGACCTTTTCATCAAGAAATGAAACTGCATTTTCTCTGCACCTTCTACTGTTTTTATTGTTTCATTGTTACATTACTAAAGGTGACCAATTGAAAGGAGGACGAAAAAATTTTAAGACAAAAGTACACATTAAATAATTTAGACATTTAATTAATTCAAACAAAAATACACTAATTATGTTTACGTCCCTTTTATTTATTTAATTAAACGAGCATTTTTTGATTGAATATTTTTTTGTCAACATATAATTTTCTAATAATATATTTTCAGAATAAATTTCCTTCATCTTTAATTTTACAGAAGTTGCTGCAGTTAGAGAATCAACATTCAATATTAATTTCTCGCTTGTTCAAAAATCTGAAATACTGAAGCGCAAACTATTGAAAACGGCGAGAATTCCGCCGATCTAGCGACACTAATCGCATCTTTCAGAACTGTACCGTCACAAAATCCGTAACATTACGGCGTGGCATCTCTGAATACAGAGATTAACATATTAGTTTTAAAATATCGAAAAAGAGGACAGGTAGGAGGACACTCCCCGAGAAAGGGCAGAGCCTACAAACGGAGGACTGTCCTCCCTCAAGGAGGACGATTGGTGACCTTCGAATAGCCTCTTTCTAAATATTCAGCGTCCCCAAAAATATAAAGGTAATTTTCTTCACATTATCATCAGCCCACCTAATAACTTCCTGAGTAAATTAATATGTTTCTGTCAGAATTGAAAGTGAGTTTTTATTAAGAATATTGTAATAGTTCCTCCCCCTCAGTTCGTCGCGAGATCCCTTTCCACAAACGTTGTGAAGCGAAGCGTAGTAATGCCATTCAGCACCACATTGAAGACATTTTTGTGGAAGCATAAACTGCCATACTAGGCACGGACCCCACCCAAAAATATGTCAGTTAACACTGTCATAAAATTACTTGAGAAGTAATAAGAGTTTACATTGAAAGGGGTGAATTGAATTTGTGTCGTGTTTCAGGCATCCGGATTTATTTTTTATTTTTAAATTCTATGCTTTCACTGTATTGTAGCTAAGACACAAATTCACAGCAGAGTCTGCATTACATCTTCAAGTACAAAACAATAATTTCCTACAAAATTTCACTCGAGAACGAAAAGTCCCAGCGTTCAATTTTATTTTTGTCTCATAAGGGGCACGACGACGACGAATGATGGGCTAAGACAACAAAAGAAACAGAAGACGAACTTATTCGGTCAGTTATTACTCCTAGCAGGTGATACGTTCGGGTAATCAGGACCACTGCCGGCACGTTTATACGTCATTGCCGCTGTCCATCATATTTGCGGCATTTTCTATTCTCACTTTCTTGAGAAAACGTCGTCTTGAGCAGGAATTTTGAATATTCAGTTTTCAATTTCTTAAGAATGCGGGTTGTAATAATCTAAACGTACACTTCTGCAATCATATATTTCCATGTTAAGAAAATGACAATAGCAATAGTATTGATTTTATTGTAAGTTACTTGTGGTTACTAATTTCAAAGTACATTCACGTGGTTCGTGGATTTCTCTGTTTACACCAAGTGTATCTGAGAAAGGAGGCTACTCTATTTCAGGCAGACCCTATACCCTCAGTTGTTTATAAATAAACTTAATAGTCGCATTTCGTCAGAAGACTTCCATTTGAGACCGTATGTGAGTATCTGCGACTAATAACATGAGATAAGTCGCACGGTTGCTTTATGTTCGGACGTCACGCTGCGTCGGGTCATTGACGCCCCATTGTTCGAGCAGAGAGGGCGGTCAGCGGGCCGCACCGGTGAACAAACTATTTTTGTAACTGTTATTTATGTGTGTCCCACTGTGCAAATTGGCAGACTTATACAAAACTAGAATATGAACACGTGAGTTTTTCCACAATTAATTTAAGTGTCGACCTAAAGTAAAATTTGCATTTTAAAAATTAAAATATATTTTAAACCTTTAAATAATGTTTACCAAAATTATATTTACATCACATGAAAGTTCATCTTTTTAGGTTAAATTTAAGTGTAATTTTATTATAATGAAGGAAACAGTATTTGCGCAATAAAATTTTACAAAAAACCGCTTTCAAAAACAGTTCCAAATATTTTCTTTAAATTTTCTCCACATATGTAATAAGAGATGATAAGAAATATGGTTATAGTCCAATTTTCAGATATTGGTAGTTTTTTCGAAAATTGCAAAAGACTCAAAACTACAAAATTGAAGATATTTTTATCTCAGAAGAAAAATTGTAGTAAATTAGCTATTTAAATAAATAAATAAGTAAATAAGTAAATGAATGAATGAAACTAGTGCTGCCGTACAATGGTACAGACTTTCTCTCTTGTTAGTTTTCTAATCTCTAAGTCATCTGTCTTATAAAATTTTCAAATTAGTTCACTTCTCATTAATAAAGTCACTGATTAGATATGGAATTGGAGTATAGAGATCTGCATCAAAAAACCCATGTAGGTATTATTCAAAATTTGCAGAAAAAATGCATTAAAATCCTCAATGAAAAATTGAATATCACAAACCTAACCCTGGAAGAGAGTACAGCGTTGCAGGGAATCATGACCGTCAGAAAATTTGCATGAATTTCAAATGTTAAATACATTTTTTCGATAAGGAATATAGAAAACTTGGTGAGCACAATTATGAAAATAGAAAGAAACATAATTTCATACTACCAGACACGTTTAATAAATTTGGAGAAAGAATGCTTAAAACAGCTTTTACAAAACTGCTCAACTCACTCCAGCGAGTGCTAAATATTCCTACTTTGAGACAAGTATTGTACATGTCTAATAGCAGTTGTGGGGTTGTTTCCACCATCGCCTTATAGACTTCCGCCTGTATGCCATCCGGTCCAGGTGCCTTCTTGTTTTTTAGAGAGCTTACCGCCGCTACTAGCTCTTCTTTGCTGAAGGTATGTACATCGATACTCCCCGGTTCATCGTTTCCTTCGCTTCTAATTGGGTGCGTTGGAAAGAGAGCCTCCACTATGTTCGTCGTTTCTTCTGGGCTAGGGGAGACCGTGGGTCCAAGGGCCCTTAGTTTCTGGGTGACAATTTTTTACCCCAGTCCCCAGGGGACAGTGTCGACTTCCGCGCACAGTTTTTTCTAGCACTCGGTTTTGCTGCTCTTGATGGCGTTTCGCAGTGTCTTCCTCGCAACCTTGTTCTCCGCTGTAAGCTCTGCTATCATCGCGGGGTTGGTTCTGTGTGCTCGTTGTGCTTTTCTGCGGAGTTTATCAATTGCCTAATTCTGCTATTTTAATTGGTTCACCAATTTCCGTTTCCTCTTCTTTAATGGGCATAGAGCGTTGCATGCTTTGGTAATGAGGTTCATGGTTGCCTCTACGAGGGTATTTGTTTGTGCCTTGTCCGGCGGTCCTACCGGCAGTTGGGGGATAGACTCCAGACCATCCTGGATCGCTCTCTGTAGTTTTCCTTTGTCCATTTTGCGGCGTTCCATCGTTTGTACCGTCTGATGAGGTGATCTTCACGTGTATCCTGTCTTTTCTTAACAAGTATCTGATATAATAAATATTGGTGGTCGCTACCGGTGTAGTCCTCAATGACTCGCTAGCCTTACTCCTTAGCCGCTAGTCTCTCCGACATGAGCGTGATGTCTGGGATAGAGTTTCCGAACCCGGGTCTTCTGTAGGTTGGAGTAGAGCCCTTGTTGATGACTATCAAGCCAGTCGTGCGGCCATTTCCAAGAGTAACATTCCTCTCGTGTCCGTTCGGAGCATGCCCATTCCAGTGCCCTCGCGTTAAGTCCCCGGCCACTACAACCTCCGTCTGGATGTCTGTTAGGCAGTCTTCAAGTTTTTCGAGTTTCTGTCGGAATTCTTCAATGGTGTCATTTGGGGACAGATAGCAAGCTCACATACGTATATTCCATCTTCTTCGCCCGTACATAGTGCGGCCTGCTCATGGCGTTCGGGTGGGTTCACTAGTGTCGGGAATCCAGATGGCCGCGGTACTTGAGGCATCAAAAACCATGCTGTGGAGCTCTTTGTCCTATACGATCATCAGAATCAGAATGTCTTACTTTTCAGCTCGTTGATTAACTGATCGAGGAGATCCGAGGCCATTCTACTGCGGTTTAAGTTTCCTTGCAGTATTCTTTTCATTTTCTTGATGTCTCTGCTATTCTCTTCTGCTCTAGTGCTCTCTGAATGCCCTACAGACGCCTGTTCCGGGTGTGTGTCTGCCCTTGCACCGGATCGGTTGCGCATAGCACGCATGCCGGTCTATTTTGGCACTCATAGTGTTTTGCGTCCTGCTTTGCAGCATTTCCAACACAGGTCACTCCTATACGGTTATTATTATTATTATTATTATTATTATTATTATTATTATTATTATTATTATTATTGTTATTATTATGAATATAAGAAATGTAGTAAAAATGAAAAAAAAAAAACAATTAAAATAATAGTTTTTAAGACACTAGGCACAACATACAAATAGAAAGTTCAAAAGGTATCTCTTTAGCTTGTTGCTTATGGCCATTTTATTTTATTTATTATTTATTTGTTAATTTAGATAATAATTTGATTTCTTTTTGCTTGTTGATTTGTCACTACAAGTTTTCAGTACATTAATTATGAATAACTTAATTCTAATTTTTGCCTGTTGCCAACAGCCATCTTGTTTTATTTTATGCTTTTAGAAGCTCTGATCAGTTAGAATAAAATAGAATATTTATTTTGCTACTTAGGAGTATATGGAATACTTCGGGTGGTAGCATTTTCTAAGTAGTTACCACAAATACCCAACACAAAACATTAAAGGAACATTACAATATATACATATTACTTAATACAATTTTACAAGATTAGTATATTAAACCTATCATGCTAAATCTAACATAAAATAACAATAATAATTCAAAAAAAATTAACATATTCTTAAAAACATTATTCTATTAACATTTAACATATTCTAAAAACAATTACAATTTATTTAATAATTTATTCACAATTTATTTTTATTTGAGATAATAATTTGATGATTTTGTTTTCTTTATGCCTGTTGACTACTGTCATTACAAGTTTTTTTGGTCTTGTTTTGTTTGATGTTAATTATGTACAACTAAATCTTCATTTTTACTGTTAACTGCAGTCATTACAAGATTTTAATTTGTTAATAATGTATAGTGTTCCTGTTGCTTCTGTAATTCCCATTTTGGATTATTACATACTCTCATTCAGTTTAATTGATTTTTGTATTAATTTTTTTAGATAATTTGATTGTAATTTGTCAATTAAGAACTATATCAATTGTTCACTGTAAAGACTCATTTTTGTTATTGTGTCTTATTACTTACTTCCTAATTATTTAATTAATTGTCTCATAATTTTCATGGCTATTGTTTGTCCAATGACCAATGTATAGTTTAGACAATTTTACAATTTACTTCATGTTAATGTTAGTTGCCATTTGTTATTAAGATTAAGTTCTTAAATTGGTTGTCACTTGTTTAGTCCCTTGGTTTAAATTATAGCAGGTGAGCTTTCATTGAATTAGGTACAATATAAATTTATTTGTTATTTTTGTAATTTTGTGAAAATCATTTTCGCTTCATGAAAAATTTTATAAGTAAATTTTCAGATGTACCTGATGAGGAGACAGAACAGTCTCTGAAACGTTGTAACACAAGTTAATAAAATTATTATGTACCAAAAATTTTTGGCAAAAATCATTGTGGTTGTTCATAATTTAAAACAAGGAACTAAACAAGTAAATAGTTTCTACTCGGCTTATAATGAAACTGTACAAATCTTGTAATGTTAAATTATTTGCTACTAAAATTAATTATCTACTGTATAATATCTTAATCAATCTGTAACAAGTATTGTAGTATAATTCCTAGGCCAATGACCCCATCGATCAGGGTATTTGTTCAGTTTCCCTGGTTTCTTGAGCAATTGCTGATATGTTCACCTTATTCCACTTCTGGGCAGTAATGTAACTTCACTCTCTCCGTCCAAAACATCATATTGACTCATCATACATGATTGTAATTGTATATGTGACTCAATAAATATTATTACTACTATTATTAGTAGTAGTAGGGGTTGGGTTAAAACACTTTTTGTATATGAATCTAAAATATGTTTGTGTTTTTCAAAATATACTGCTTCAAAAATTTTGAAAAAATTCTAAAACAATCTACATATTATGTTTCCAAACTCAGAGTACATATTTAATCTAGGAACTTAAGTGGGTCCAAATGAAAATTGTGTACTTCAATAATCTTACAATAAGTTTTCTGGTTATAGATTTATAAATGCATTAAGATAGTTATTTTATAACTAGATCCTTTAGAGTTTTCAACAGCTTCAGCAGTTTGGTGTTTCTTTTTCAAATTTTCCTGACAGTCACTCTTTTAATGTTCTGAAGAACAAAATTCATGGAAGTCATAGAATATTTGTTTTCTAGGATAGGAAAAAGATTTTGATGGGCCAGCTAGATTAAAAAAAGACACATATAACTTTAAAATTACTGTCATCTTTTGTCAGGACATAAGCCAGCCACCAACCATTTTAACAGATTTCCTGTAATTTCTGTAAATTGCAGTCAATCCTGTTGTGCTTTCTAGTCACCTCATTTAATATAAGATGATCTACACTCTTGGTTTTGAATTTCTCAGTTGAAACATGAAATCATTTTGACATTTACATAAATTATTACGCTAAGATGAAATAAAATAAAATATATTAATAAATAAATGCAGAAACCAAACTGTCTTATTGATTCTGTGGTGGCTGCAGGTCCCAGTAAAGACAAAACAGCAAGTGTCAAGAGCATTGCCCTGCAATTTAAAGGTAAGCTGAGAATGGAAAGGAGAAAAGAGAGGAACATTTTTCCAAGAAGCGACTTGTAGGGAAGAGAAAGGGAAACCTGGATGGAAAACAGGTGGGAGAAGGGATTAATGTGCATGGGATCAGGCCAACTTCAGGGAAGGTAAGAGGGAAGGAATTTCATATGAAATGAAAATAGTCTGTTAGAGATTGTTTAATAAATTGTTAATATATGTGCCTTCTAATTTCAGTCAATGTCAGAAATCTATTTTCAATTTCTAAAATTTTGAAAATATTTCTAAGTTAAATGTATTTTGTTTCAAGACAGAGACACTACACATTCACATTACAACACAACCACATCTTGACAGCCATCTCATAGTACAACAACATCCATTCAACATAGAAAGTGATTTCAAAATTTTAGAAACTGACAGTAGATTCCAATTTAAATGAAAAGCCATATGTAACAACAATTTACTTTACTATCTCCATCACTTCAAATCATCAAATTCCTTGTCCCTCCTGAAGTTGGTCACCTTCCATGTGTATAACCCCTCCTCCAGTCTAGGTTTCTTTCTCTTCCGTTTAGAAGTAATTTAGACCGGGGGGAGTCTTCTTGGCCCCACACCATTGGGCAATGCTGTTGGCCCATGCTTTTTCGTCTTTACTGGCACCATAGCCACTGCACAATTGGTTTGTCAATTAACACATCTGCATTTATTTATTTAGTTTTATCTTAGCATAATTTATGTCAATTTCAAAATTATTTCTTGCTACCTTTATTTTACCTCATATTTCAATTATCTTCATTACCAGTTATTTCATTTACTAAATTTGCAATTTTAAGTATTGTTTCTTTGTAATTCAGTAATTTATGTAATTTGTTCTTCATTTGGCTCAATTTGTTCACAGAAAATCACAAATTATATTTTTTTGTTATACAAATTGTAATGTGCATATTTCTATTTTTATAGTACTGAAGATGGCTGCAATGCAGCCGAAAAAGTTTCATGATGAATTACACATACCATAAGAAAATTACACCTTGCAATTACTTTTATAACAAGTACTTAGGATTAAAGTATAGTGCACTTTAATATTACTTTTTTTTTTTAATATTTTCAATTTTTTTTATTCTTAAATTTTTTAATCTTTAAAAATTTAAAAAGTTTAAAAATCTTAAAAATTTCAAAACTTGCTCAGATTTGAAAACTAGAATGAAGTATATAAGGCAACCGATACAAATGATAAGTTTAACTCATTCATAAATAGATACTTAAGACATTTCAATGCCATTTTCCCTCAAAAACCGAAAAAGATCCAAAATAAGAAAACTAAATCATGGATTACCACAGGCATCAAAGTGTCATGTTAAAGAA
Organism: Gryllus bimaculatus; assembly: GCA_017312745.1. Lineage (NCBI taxonomy): Eukaryota > Metazoa > Arthropoda > Insecta > Orthoptera > Gryllidae > Gryllus > Gryllus bimaculatus. The sequence continues at coordinate 1,478,073 of BOPP01000250.1, forward strand.
AACACAACATGTATAAAATACTAACAAATAACAAATATACCTCAAACTTCATTTCATATTACAAAACATATAATTCGATCCTAAAAAAAGTAATCAAACAAGCAAAAATTATAACAAATGATAAGTACATTGCAAATGCACGTAATAAAACAAAAGCCATGTGGGACATTATTAAAAAGACCCACAAGAAATAGCTGATATACTCAATGAACACTTTTCACAAATTAGTAATAAGTTAATCTCTCAACACCCTCTAAATAATAAAACACACCAAACAAACACTAATATTACACAAATTGTGAATTCCATAAAACCACCCCCTCTGAAATTTTTAATATCATTGGACAAATGGAGAATAAATTCTCAGCAGGCATGGACAACATTCCAGATTTTCTTATTAAACACAGTGCTCCATGTTTAGTGCAACCCCTCTCTCACATCTGCAATTACTCTCTAAAATCAGGCATATTGCCAGATATATTCAAAACAGCAAAAATTAAACCATTGTTTAAAAAGGGCAATAGTTATGACCTAATGAACTACAGGCCTATTTCCCTGTTATCAGGATTTTCAAAAATTCTGGAAAGACTTTTCAATGTTAGACTCAGTTTCTCAATGCAAATAATGTTCTTACAAATGCACAACATGGCTTCAGGAGTAATAAATCCACAGACACAGCCATCTCCTTTTTAAATGACATACTTGTTGCACTAAATCAGAAGGAAATTCCCATTGGCCTTTTCTTAGATTTGTCAAAGGCCTTTGACATCATTGACCATCACATACTTTTAAGAAAACTAGAAATGCTAGGGATTCGAGGCATTGCAGGCCAATGGATCCAATCATATTTATCAAACCGTAGACAAATAGTTGCCCTCCAACACACTAAAGAAAACAAAATCTCCCCATACTACTCCTGTCCTCAAATAATAAATTGCGGAGTCCCACAAGGATCCATCCTTGGGCCAATACTATTCCTTATATACATAAATGACATGCATTTGGCTTTAAGGAACAACAAAATAATTTTGTTTGCAGATGACACAAACATCCTCATCAAAGCAAAAACACAACAATCATTAGAAAAAGAAACTCAAGAAACTTTGCAAGCACTAGAAAAATGGTTTCAAGACAACAAACTCATCATAAACACCAGCAAGACAGTCTCTCTAAATTTCATGAATCCTTGATCTAAAGAAAAACTCTCACAGCATTTGCTCATAAACAATAACCATGTAACGATATCTCATGAAACTACCTTCCTCGGACTAACAATTCAAGAAAACCTAAAATGGAACACTCACATCTCAAATCTTAACAAGAAGCTCAGCAAATCTTGCTATGCCCTACACACCCTCAGGTCAAGCTCCAACATTGAGACACTTCAAACAATGTATTTTGTAAATGTGCACTCACACCTAAAAGATGGAATAATATTCTGGAGAAATGCCCCTGAAAGCACTTGCACATTTATTATCCAAAAAAGAATACTGCGAACAATGACCAGCACTCATAAGCTGGAGTCTTGCAAACCCTTGTTTAATAAACTAAGGATTCTTCCTCTACCATGCATGTACATATTTAAAATAGTGGTCTTCACAAAGAAAATTCTCATGGAAAACAAAGACACTTTTACTTTAAATTCTGATGTACATAACTACAACACCCATCAAAGGATAACCTACATGTTCCCTACTCTGAAAATACGCTTTATCAAAAAAGTACTCTAATAGAGGGCATTACACTTTACAACAAGCTAGGCAGTGATATCAAAGACATAAACACAATTCATACATTTAGAAGTAAATTGAAAGCTCTCCTGCTTAACAACATGTTCTACAGTGTAAAGGAATTTTCAAATTACATTTCCATTAAAAAATATAAATAAATAAGAATTTCTTATCCCATTAGACTTTCTGTTTCATGTGAACTGTTTCAAGCTGAAGCAAAGAAAAAAGAACTGCATATCAGATCCTGTGAAATAGAAGGAAAATAGAAGAAAAAAAACTGGTCAAAACTTGCCTCCTCACCATTTCAAGTTATAAATATATAATGTACTACTACTGTTATATTTGATGTAGTTGCAACCATAATTGATATGTATTATTATAAGTAGTAGCATTAAAACAACATTGAAATGTTAATTATTAGCAGATAATTTATCTACTGTATAATATCTTAATCTAACTGTAACAAGTATTGTGTTTCTAGGCCAATGACCCCATCTCAATCAGGTTTTGTTCAGTTTCCCTGGTCTTTTGAGCAAATGCTGAGATGGTCCCTTGTTTGCTCCTGAACAGTAATATAACTTTGCTCTCTCCACCCAAGGCATCATATTGACTCGTTAAACACTACTGTAATTGTATACATGACTCAATAATAATAATAATAATAATAATAATAATAATAATAATAATTATTGAGTCTGGAAACTATTCTACATTTTTAAACAATACTTCAGAGAAAACCCAGGAAAGAATGAATGTGACAGGAACTGTAGCCAAGGTGCCATCAGTGTTGATATTCTTGAGTTGTTGGTAATGATAAAATATTAGTAAACAAAATTTGAGGAGAAACAATTAGCATTTACATGACGAAGCGACATCTTTGCCACATTAATATTTTGCATTCTTTTTCACCAACTTGTTAAGGAAAGAAAGGACTTTTCTTTCCCTTCACTTTCTTTCACATACTCCCCATTTTTATTTGGAAAATTCATTTTATCTCTAATAAAAACATCAATAAACATTAGATTTATTTTAATTTATTTGTAAATAGATATATTTGGCTCCATACACACAATATTTACAATGGAAGACATACATTTATTTAGTATGGCAAACTACACATTATTTACATCAGCACTTCAGGTATTCAAATCCAATGATCAAAACAGAAAATATAATTTATTCTATTCAGCCTCAAAGATAACAGCACATTACATAATGAAAAAACATTCAGAAATGGTGTTTTAAACCTTCGGTAAACTTCTTGTGTCATGAAAGCATGTTATTATATACCCTTCAATATTTCACCTTCATTAAGGAATGTTAAGTAAGGAGTTAGAAGGAATGAAATAAAAAATAATGTATTAGAGCATTACAACTTGCAATAAATGTCAAACATTTTATTACCTATTTTACAATAAGAATATAATAGTTTATGAACAAACCTATTTATCATTAGGTCTTTAGCTTCCACATATGAACTTTCTCTCAGCATTAAAAAATATCCCTCACATTTTAATTAAGGAAGTAACCTATTAAGACTGACTTACATACACATCAAAGGAATAATAGTAAATTGGCCTAATGTTTTTGACTAGGGACCATGTCATCAGTTCCGATGGCCAAATCTTTCATTTACATTACATTAAGAATATTAGCATGTATTGTCAATTTTGAAGCTAATAAATTGATGATGTACAACTCACAACTATCATACTTTTACGTAATCCACTAGAAGCCCAACCTATCTCTTAAAACTTCTGAGCACAGCTTCTCTTTTGTAGTTCTCTTTACATTGCAGATTACAAACAATAAGTTCCATAAAATTTGCAAAAACATTATGACATTGTCATTACTGTAATGTAAAAAGTTGTGTTTCTTACATAACAAACTGTATTCCTTAAAAATAGTAGCTACCTTTCTCCCCCCCCCCCTGCATACCATAGGGCCTTCTTTTTATTAACTAAATCTTAATCAATAGCAAAATATTTCTCCAGATGAAGACATACAATTTAAGAAAATCCGTATTTATATTTAAATACTAACTTATCTATTTTTAGATGTACTTTTCTTATTTGAACATAAATTAAACAGGCTCTGGAATTACAGTAGAATCATGAAAATCCTTACTCAAATATGTAATGTAACCTGATTGCTTTCCTCCCTGCACTTCAGGGAAATTGTACCGAGTCTGATTTGCATTTTTCACAGACATAATAGGTGTTGTGGGATGGTTAGGATCTTCAAAAAGTTGTTGATAAATGGAGGATCTACCACGCTTGATCATTGGTGGATGAAGAGTATTGATCATTCGTGCACCATAACTGTTTCTCTGACGGGACCAACGCAACACACATGCAGCTAGAATTGTCAGCGAGAACAAAATGGCTACTACAGAAAACAAAACAATAATAACTGACCAGAGGTAGTTGTCATTGCTCTCTGCCAGGACTGTACTCTGTCTCCAAACAATATGATTCAATTCATCACTAGGATTTGGAGATGTCCTACTTTCAGTATTGTAGTTTTCATCATCCTGGTTGTCATTTTCACCCTCTTCATAACTGTCATCATATGCCTCATCATCCTCATCCTCATCTTCATCTTCATCTTCCTCTTCCTCTTCATCCAGATCATCCTGATTGTCATCAACGGCTGGTTCCACAGGCTCTCTAGCCCATTCCCCACAAATCTGCTCTTGTACTTCACCCCACCCCAAGGGACCAATGTCTTCAGTGTCTGTTAAGAGCGACAGTGTCTCCAGTTTGAGGGAAGTCAATTTATTGGCATTTGGCTTAACATTGTGATCTCGGAACCATTTGATTGTAGCAGCAAATGTTTCATTACATACCAAAGGATTGTCAGTAATATCAATTCCCATCAAATTAGGAGTCAATGCCAGTTGTTCTTCAGTGATAGCATAAATATAATTTTTTGACACTGATAATGTCTGAAGCCTCTCAAGAATTTTAGGATCTTCTGCATTCCAAAATGAAGACAAAGAACATTCACTAAGATCAAGTGATTCTAGTTCAAGCAAATCAACAAAGGCAGATGAAGGTAAATCTGTCAGTTTATTTCCTGTAAGATACAATTTTCTTAATCGTGCGCTTGATGGGAATTGTATCTCTTCTAAGTGCTCGAATTTATTATGTGACAAATCTAACTTAGTAATATATTTATTAAGAACACCCGGCTTCAGTCTGCTGAGATAATTTCCAGCCAAATTCAAAAACGATAACCTCTCCACGTCTTCGAAGAGTGCTCCTTCCAGAGTTTTCAGGCCACATACTGAGAGATCCAAATTGAACAGATAATGCAATCCCTTGAATATATTCTCAGGCAACACTTGTAACTTTGGATTATGTGCCAAATTCAATTTTCCAAGGCCTGATATTTTTTGGAAAAGGTCTTCTGGAAGAGGTCCTTGAAGAGCATTATTTGAAAGATCTAAATCTGTCAAAGAAGACAGATTAGCATCACTGAATGTATCCTCTGCAATTTCACTTAAAGCATTTCCACTAAGGTTTAAAATGTTGAGGAGAGAAAAGCCTGCGAAAGTAGTTTTATCAATTCTGCTGAACTTGCACAAACTAACATCTAGTTCAGTTAAATCTGGCAAAATAACTCCAGCCATGGTAGTAAGGTGATTACCTCGAAGTTTAAGTACAACAAGTCTCTTATTTTCAAACACTTCATTACCAACTTCTCCCAATAAATTGTGAGACAGATCTACTTCCTCTAGTTCCATTAAATTGACAAACTCTTTTCCAAGGGACTTCAGTTTGTTGCCAGCTAAATTCACAGTCATGAGTTTAGGCATTTTGGAAAATGCATCAGGCTGCAACTGTGCGATGCCAGTATTTGCCAAAACTAGCTCTCTCAAGAGAGGTATATCAAATAAATAATCAGACTTTTTTGAAAATTTCAAATCTGTGTTTTTAATTGCCAGCTGAGTAAGATCTTTTGTTTCACTGAACATATCAGGATGAACAACCAGTTGATTAACAGAATCAAACTCAACTGTTCTAAGGATTTCAAGACCAGAAAAAGCTCCAGCATCTAATTTCTTAACTGTACAATTCTTAATCTGAATAGTTGACACATTCTGAAGACCAACACTTTCAAAAGTGTTCTTGTCTATCACAAGAGCATTGTCATTCTCAATAACTAATCGGGAAATTTTCCCACCAAAATTTTGTTCATGTCGCAATTTTAAGCAGCGAGCAATGAAGGGGCCAACTCCCTCCTCGGTGCAGGAGCATGCTGCAGGGCACTCTTCTCCTTCAGAGGCTGCCGAGACTCGAGGCACCCAAGTCGTCAAGGCAAAAAGACATCCAAAAAGCAGCAACAGGTGCTTCATGGTGCACCAGTAGTTTGTTCACAGTCCAATCTGCAACATAATAATAAATTACATGAATTTATAATGGGGGTCACAAAATATAGCTTTAAAAATTGAACTTATTAGTCAGAAACCAATGTCTGGTTTCTTGAAATCGATGTTTTAGTGCTATTTTAGATCATATATTTTTATTTGCAATTTTTTAATTCATTTTGTTGATTTGTTATTAAATAGTACACATTATAATGACCAAATTTGTCAAATATATTATATTTGTCTTTCATAATCCAATAAGAACTATATACACACATTTAAGAACTATTTTACACATTCTCTCAACAACAGAAATAAAAATAGAGGCAAACCTAAACTTTTATTGTCTGCTAATGCCTTCATTATGACGTATCTAAATAAGATTAGACTTATGTTTATTACATTACGATATAGTAATGAGAGGGTATAGCAAAAGTTTTTTTGACACTTGCAAAATGAGAAAATATGCAAACTGAGAAGTCTTGCTGCAAGTCGAATGTCAATTTTAAATGAAAAATAATTCATATTTTTAGCAAGTTCATTAAAAAATATGTTGGTACATTTCAGACCATCAAACTTCTTTATGTAATAATACAGTAAGGAAATATTACATATAAGATTAAAATGACTGACACCAAACCCATAAATGTGGTATTCCTGGATCCCTAGGGATGCATGAAATGAACAATTTATGTCTTCGAGCATCATAAGGAAAACGGTTTGCACATATGCAATCTGCAACACACATTAAACATTTTTACTTAAATGAAATGAAGTCTCAAGCCCTGAAATCCAGGTTTTCGTGATCCCAATCCAATGTTAAATTATGTTTCTTTTTGTAATATACAAAATGAAACGTAAGCTTCCCAATTCATTTTTTGGAGAATATTTACCGTCCATTGGAGAATCATGATGAATGTTGCAAGTGAGGTTTGTGACTCTTCATTTCAAAACGATTTAAGTGTGGAAAGTTCGAACAGGTCCCAGTGAAGGATATTAGCAGGCACATATCCACAGGGAAGTAAAGTGAGAGAAATGGATCCCCATTCATTATTCAGTAACTTAATTTTAACTTTTACGATAATGCGATAATCTTAAAATACGATTTTGCGATAATAATACGATTTTGCGATAATCTTAAAATGAATAAAACCGTATTGCAGAGAGAGAGAGAGAGAGAGAAAAAAAAAAGAGAGAGAGAGAGAGAGAGAAAAAAAAAAGAGAGAGAGAGAGAGAGAGAAAAAAAGAGAGAGAGAGAGAGAGAGAAAAAAAAGAGAGAGAGAGAGAGAGAGAAAAAAAAGAGAGAGAGAGAGGAAAAAAAGAGAGAGAGAGAGAGAAAAAAGAGAGAGAGAGAGAGAGAGAAAAAGAGAGAGAGAGAAAAAGAGAGAGAGAGAAAAAGAGAGAGAGAAAAAAGAGAGAGAGAAAAAGAGAGAGAGATACTAAAAGCACATCAATAACCTTGTGCGTTTGATTACTTAAGAACGAAATAAATTAAAATACCAGAGACCAGCGTCTTGCTTATAACCCTACTGGGTTGAATTCATGGTGGAATTACTTGAATTTGTGATGAAATATGTAGCTTTTAATAAATTAAATAAACTTTTCCTCATTCCACCACTAACGGCATCTTCATGCTTTACGAAATCTTCATTAATTTCGTCATCATCGTCACAAATGCTTTGGTGAAGCGAGTGGAACATTTTTTGACAGGTTCGAAAACAGTTGAACATCGCTCTGCGATATGCATTCTTCCGCCAAAGCCAGAAGAGCCGAGCACCAGCTGTTAGGTGGTTCAGTGCATGCAGTTAGATAAATAGGATAGTTTTCACGAGTGAATCACACTGTTCCGATATCGTAACAAAAAGTGAAAAAATAAATACAAACCATATTGAAAACCTAACAAGAATATGTCTGCGTGTAAATTAATTCATCAATAACAATAAATCGATCAGGCATAAACGCCCAGAATTACAAAAGCCCGAAGTTTACTTTTATTACTATTTCTATTGAACTCGCAGAAGACTAAAATCTAATGAAATAGCATGTAAACAATATTTCTTATAAAGAAAGCGTGATTTTCTTGCATTCTGCTACATAAATATATTGATTTTATCTAAAAATATTCTACAGTTGGCGAAACGACAAAAAGAAGAAGAAGAAAAAAGTTCGACAGTCTCAAAACAAGTTAGCCAGAGTTTGTGAAATGAATAGTATCATTTCTACGTGTCAGTCAATGACTACGCCCCGGATTTAGTTTGGGACGATTGTGTGCTAAAATATCAGGCGATATGACAGAACAGAATGTACCGTTCTAGGGGTCTCGGCGATGGTCATAATGAGATTAAGGACGCGACACCAACAAAAAACTGATGCCAAATCACATTGCCCCTATCCATCGATGTTTTTAAAAGATTAATGATGTACGTTGGCGGGCATTTATTTTAAGAGTGGCCGTCTTTATTAAAAAACACACAAAAACTAACCTCACTTACTTCCCAAAACCACTTTTACCGAGATGGGAAAATTAACAGCTTTTTTATTATAATATTTTCGAAAATACCAACCATCAACCACGTTAAAGCATCGTGCATCCTGCAAGCCACCGATGTTAAAAACTGCTTCAATATATAGATATTAAAATTCTCTAATTTTTAAATAAGTTATGTTTTTGACATCGACACTGATGTCAAATTCCCAAATGAAAATCTGACTGTCAAACATAGCCCTTGTGGATATTCACCACAAACGTGTAACATTAATATTCCTCTCCTCAACGTCTTACTGCAAAATCCTCTTCTTACAAATTTGACAGATTTATAAGTTGAAGGATCAAAAGTCTTACAGTTAAATGAGTCAAATCACAATTTTAGGCACTTTCTCCGTGAGGGATGGATGTAAGTTCCATGCCCTCACCATGCCTACCTACATGCGCGGTGCCAAACTGGTTTTATAATTCAACAAGTTATCACACAGAATAGTTTGGATATAGCACCTACTGCAAACTATTCCGTACGGTTAATCATGTGTTGTGCAGTTTTAAAGACCAGTATTGTTTTGAAGTTTGTTGAGGAGGAACACGGACCCCTCTTTCGCCAGTGACGGCCCCTCCGAGTAAGGCCTCGTGGATGCGACGGCGGCGCCGCTGTTGTCAGGGCCAAGGGCGACGGGAGCGGCAGAGCCAGGCAGGGCGGCGGCGGCGGCGGCCCCCCACCCGCGGTCGGGCTTCCGCCCACGGGGCGCCGCCGCCGCATTCCTCTGCTGCGCCTGGGGGCCTCCGCGCCAAGGTCCCTTCTCGGCGGCGGCGGCCGCGCACGCAAATGCGCGAAGAAGCAACGCCTGCAGGCGTCAGCGGACACTCCGGCCACGGGGGAGGGACAAAGGAAGGGGCGCGCCGTTCCGAGAAAGGGCCCGGGCTTTCCAGATACGCCGCTTTTACAAACATTTTACCTGCACGACTTAAGTTTAACCGCTTCCCGAATGCCTTTCACGGATTCTCGTGGCCAGGCGGCCGACTCGCCGCACCTCCCCTGCCCTTCCAGCCAAAGCATTCGCCTTCCGGAGCGGGCGCTTAGAGAAAATGGGAGTTTGGAGAAAAATCATTTTTTTACTTTTATTTCAAAGCAGGCACGAATATCAAAGCGAAGTATCCAATATTTAAAAAAGTGTAAATTATCTTGTAATGTAATTTAATATTGTTTAATAGTAACAAAATAGTAAATTGTTGTTTTGGGTTAATTACGCATTTTGAAAAGTGATAATTAAAAAAGCATTTACAAATTGCGCTGCACTAAGTAGGGGCCCTTACGCGCACCCGAAGGGCACAAGAGTCGCAAATTTCGAACTCATAGCCCCTCAATCGAGAGACAATGTCACCCACTGATAACATTCGCTGAGCAATTTTGATTTCCTTCAACTGTTGGAAATTCGTAGAAAATTGGGGAAGTTTACAATTTAATATTTTATTATACTTCCATTTTCCATTCTTCTTCACCGACCACGAGGTCTCGGCGACCAACTCGCTTGCCCACGTTTAGATCGCGTCGCTAAAAACGTGCTTATATATGGCTGCGCTCGTCCGGTTCATAATTTCCTCCGAGTGGTTCCCAGCACCTTCAATTCCCAATCCCCCCTCCCACATCCCTTCATTGCAACGTACCTACGCTGTGTTTCAGTTATTGTTCTCTCACTCCCCAAAACACGATCCCAATAGTCATTACTCACGTGATAATCTACAATTGTACAACTCCACTATAGTGCTTTAATGAAACGCATGAGTGATACAAGCAATATCTCGTTGCTTGGCACCGCAGAGACCTTCCGCACCGAGGCGCAGGGGGGGGGGGTGCTTTCCTCGGAAGCGCGAGTAGAAGGCGAGCGACTGCCTCGCAAGGCCCACGCGGAGGCGCCTCGCGCCATTCGCATGCGATTCGTGTCCGGGGCAACAGTATTTGAAGAACGGACGCATCTAATACAAATGCCAACGTTCTCTAGTTGATAATACTCGTAATAATAATTAGCTTAGCTTGGCGCTTCCAGTGGGTGCTTGCATGTTGAAATTATTTATTCGTGCTTTGCAACTTCTTAATAAAATAATATTTAAACAATACAGTTACCTGGCTCGTCTATCCCTCAGAGTGTCACGAAAAATTATCGTCGGAAGAACTTTTTGAAATAAATCTTATCTCTCACTCCATAATTAGCTAAAGCCTATTCAATCTTCTAATTAAAGTTCAAACGTTTCCCGTAACGCTAGACACGCGAAATAATTCACAGTTTCGTCCCTTCGGAGACTCTTCCCCCAACCTTTTTTCTGGAAGAATTCTTCCAGAATATGCTGGCGGGACCAGGCTAAAAATAGTGCCAATCGACTCTCTCGTCGAGAGGAATCGAATGAGAAATTAATCATCTCTGAATGCGTATTAAAACTCCTCAAGAACTAGAATTCGGCAACAAAAGACGCCATTTCATTTATTTTTGTGGCGAGCAATTCATCGTGGCGTTTAGAGTGTTAAAAAAATTGACCCCGAAGAATATGCTTATAAGTCATGAATGTTGAAATTTGACAGAAGAGCCCCCCCCCCAAAAAAAAAAATTCTGCTGATGCTGTAAATCAGACATTAATGATTTCAAACGAAAAATATAATTTAATTTGTTTTTGATGAATGCAGCTCCGCAAACCCAGATACGCAGTGGCGTCTATCGTATTCAATCGAAATATTGAAAGACCTCCATTTTTAAAACAAATGGTACAAACAGACTGTGTCCACATAGGGTTAAAGCTCCATGACACCCCCTCCCGTGTGACATTACTGGAACGGGAATAACAAACTTCCTCTGTACAGGAGAAACCAGTTTGCACATTTGATTTCAGAGTTGGCTTTTTTGAATTGAATTGAATTGAATTGAATTGAATTTGCCTTATTTTACGTGGCGAGACTCGGGCCATCAGGCCCGCTCTTCCGTCTGACCACGCAAATTTCGCTACGCTCCTTTCACCAACTAGGAGAGAAAGGAGGGATTTCTTGGGCGAGAAACAGGCGATTTGAATTTAGCTCAGAGGCGTCATTTAGGCTTGAGGATCTTTTACATGCAAGTAAATCTACGAACACGGGACAGCCGGCTTTACTTCCCCTCCGAAGGAAGGCGTACGAAGGATTTTTTCGCCCTTAAAAATCCACGGCTTCGATCGGGTTTGAACCCGCCAACTTGGGTACAACAGTCCAGAACGCTAACCGTTACACCATCGCCGCCGCGCTTACACCATCGCCGCCGCTTTTAACCACAGTTGAGGCATCCGCTCTCCATCGCAACTCACACTACAGAAAGTTACAAGTTAGTTCGTCACCGCGAGATAACAGAAAATAATTTCAAACACTAAGTAAAATTAAGTTTGCGATTGATATCGAAAACAAGATATCAATATGCGATATATTAACGGATCTAGAAGGATAGGTTTAGTGCATAAACAAACGCTTAGTGATCGTGAATGTCATCTCATCCCATGTAGCAGTAACAACTGTTCTCATCCATAGAGCAGCACTGATGCAAGCTGACGGCAAAACAAATGCATTAAAAAGTCGGGATTAAAAGTACTGGCATCGAAGAGGTGCTCCTCTAATTTACTGCTACTTATCGCTACTGTTTTGCACGCTAGCATAAGGTCGCCGCAAGGTTAACATTGCACTCGTTATCTTTAGGTCAGTGCAATGAATATCGCGTTTGAAAATACTTCGCTTTGTTTTCACAGGGAAGTGTTTAGAGCTCGTGATCTTTAAACTTTCTTGTTCTTCGGACTTGCGACTTCCACCCTGACGCGTCATCACTAAAGGGCAAAACCATCGTTTTCAAAGCACCAAATTGTTTCACTTGTTTACGTTTGCATTTTTCAAATACAGTAAAACCTCTCGACAAGACCAGCCCTCTTCGAGACCCGTTGTTTATAGAAAGGAATAATTATTTCATAAGACCAATGTATTTTACCCCCTTAAAGACGTCCACCCGTCTTCTCGGCCAAGACGATTTTTTCTTTTAATGTCCTAATCGCATTCGTTTAGGACAACCAGAAAACCAAGAAAAACCTCTCACAATTAACCGCGTTCGCGTACTACTGTGAGCTAAAGCGTCTCCGGTATCTTCCAAATAAGCAACAGCGATCGGGCGCCTGAGATTTCATCATCTCCCAAGGGGAGACCTTCCCGGGAATGTAGATAAACTATCGCGTAATGAAGTTGAAAGAATTTCACACAAGCAAAATAATACCCATGGATTACGATAATTAAGAGATCATGTGTCAGTAACACATTACCTGAAGAAAATTCTTGAAGTACACTGTACTAATCATTTTTGTAATAATTAATGAATACAGATCAAAGTAATTTAATCTTTGAAACCAATAAAGCTTTCCATTTGAAACCAGAATAGTATTACGATGCCTATCGTAATAGTCTTACCACCAGCAGCAAGTGCAGTTTACTATCGTGATGACATTCCCTTCAACTCTCAAACAGACCAATTTTAAGATATTAATCACGTTGTCGGCATGAAGAGGTTTCACTGTATGCCGGTCTGCTGACCGGGCAATTTCTTTTGACCACAATTTCAATGTAACATTAAGTTTTCTTCCGGAACAATATTGTAAACGCACCTTTCAAGAGAGTCACTTGATTAGGAAGAAAATCAAATAAGTGCGATAAAAGAATCAGTGTTATCGACAAATGAAATGTCAGTGATAATGAATTTCCTTTAATCTATACAAATATATACTTTTTTCAACGATAACTAATTTTACCCACACCTTCAATTTTACGAAAACATTTTCGAAGTATTAATGCACACAAATGCAAATATTACATTTTAACGGAATCTGAATGGCAGTATCTCTCATGAAACAGCATTCATCTAATCAGGCTACTATTAATTGGGTAAATTTATTAAATAAAATATCACATACGGCCAATGATCCCTGGAGACACGATGGCACATACTCTCTCGCACTAGTTAGATTTCTAATATCTAGGCTAACTTTTCATCCTCTTCCCACCTGCTTCCTATTGCCACCAATCATTACATGGTTATGGCCGCGTAACTGGAATTAACAGACTTCGAACCTGGAAAGTTAGTTGGAGCTTCACGCATGGAACATGCAATTTCGGAAATCGTTAAGGAATTCAATTTTCCGAGATCCACAGTGTGAAGAGTGTGCGGATAATACATAATTTCAGGCATAAACTCACCACAGAACGCAGTGGCCGACGGCCGACGGCCTCCGTAATGACGGAGAACAGCGACATTTGCGTATTGTCACAGCCAACAGACACAGACAAGCACCGCTGCGTGACGTAACCGGACAAATTAACGTGAGACGTTCGACGAACGCAGCCGTTCGGGCTCTGCAGCGACATTTTGCTTCAATGGGCTTCGCCACAGCACATCGCCTCATCCTGGAAAGCTACTTTTATTTGGAAAAGCGTTCACATGGCCTCTTTTCAAGATCTTTTCAAGAACCGCTTTCATGCAGAGGAAAGATTTCAATTTTAATATTATTTTAAGAAGATACAAAAATAATTTTCACAATTTAAGGAAATCCAGAAAATTTAGCAAAAATCTGACAAACGCTATTTCTATACTCTCACTTCGTTCCATTTGATAAAAAAATCCAAATCTTTGGAAACATTTTTGAGAAATGTGAATGTCCTTTTGACTCCGAACGAAGTACCTCGAAAATTAAAAACCTATTAAATTCCAGGGGCTGCGACAGCCAGATCGATCGGAGAAAATTCTGCCTACTGTTTAGTGCGTTGTTCACAGACGGACAGACGTTTTCCCGTAAACCAAATTTTCGGAATCCAGGACCCGAAATCGTGGGTTCTGACTACACAACGTTACGAGGAAAAAATTTTCCTACACGTAGGAACAAGAATGATCCGCTTTTTCGTAATCTGGGACCTTCAATATGAACTTTTCTTCTGAAAAATTGCATTTTTTTTGTCGCAGGATTACATAACCTTCGCTATACTAGATATTAGTAAGAAAGAAGGTAGAAACGGGTGTTAAACTGTGAAAAGTGTTTCGAATGTAAATTGACTGAAAAGTGACTATCGGCACCTTCGCCACCTGCAGCAGCTCTACACCTACGCATCTCCCAAATAACCTTAACGTTGCTCACCACCTTCCGAGGCAGCATCGGAGGGCAAAATTTCGACATTTCTGCCGTTGATTTCCATGATCGCACGAAAGATGGGAAAATCACTCCCGGCCTGGAAGGCGTGCTTGGGAGCAATGTCATTAAATAGCTTTCGCAACAGCATTAAGTTCGTTTCGATAGCGCTCTACGGCCGACGCTCATTTCCCACAAGGATTTATAACCAGAACTAGTCTACATCGTTCGAAGCAGGAGCATTGTAACGGCTACGCTTCCATTTTACAAATCCGTCATTAACCAAATTTATCTTCAGCCCTGAGGTTTTTCATATATTTATGAAATTTTTACGATAGTAAAAAGATGATACTATATTATCTATAAAAATTTCCATTTTCCTTTATTCAATGATTGCCTCTCCCTCGCCAGCGTATACTGGTTATGAGGCAGATATAGAGAAGATAGTCCAAGCAGGGACCACTTTGACAGATCAGGAACCAAATTGACGTCATGCCGGGCGAATGACGTGGCACGAGGTAGTAATGAAGCCATTTGCAAATGAGATAAGGGTGACCGAACGCACTGACAAAATGTGTATGGACATTACCAGCAGTGGCCTAACAGTAGCTGTCCAAGCGGTCCGATCTTACAGTGACCTCTCTTTACAAGCACATACTCCACTACAAGGCGTCCCATCCCGGACTGGGAGAGTGGGACGGGAAGGGGAAGGCAAGCTCGCGCGCGGCCCCGGCCCGTTGTCCGGATGCGCTGCTTTACTACACGCATGAGAATAGGACCCACTGATGCTCAACGTAATGTTCGAATATATGAAGCCAATATCCAGCACTTGGCCGGGATCGAAACCGCCACTTCTCAATCATAATAAATTTAGCTGACTACCTTTAATGCAATCGACGCCAACGGATTGCTGCGACTTACTCCCTCTACGTGCACTCAATATGTAAGTAAAACTCAAAGATATCACATCAAAACTTACGTTGCCACACTTCTGTATGTAAATTCCGATACAAAAATACATAACGGGGATTACTATTTTAAATATAGTGTACTTTCACAATGAAGTATTTTATATTACACTAATTAAAGATACAACTGACTAAAGGTATGCTAAATCTACAATATTTTCTTGAACAATTTTTGATTTTGAAACCTCTTAGATTAACTTCCACATTAGTAAAAACTTTTAGTCCAGAAGCAATTGTTATGTGCTAATAAAAAGTAAATTTGTTGTAACATCTAGACTTTAAAATAAAAGTAAAGAATCAAAAACAGTAGGAAACAAAATGTATTTTAATAAAAATATCACAATATGGTACATACACAAAGCCACATTCTGCAAAAAAAAAATTTACAATGTAATTTGATAAATTACACAAGGCACGCCAGTTGCGTGTTGTCACATGACCTCCCTCGCATAACAAGAACGTTCTGGAATGTGTGCAACCCACCACTGCTTCGTATATACTAATCAAGGACTCTTTATATTCCTATGAAGTATTACACCGCAATTTTTCTTTTTATTCTGTGGAGGTTATTAAAAAAACCTTACCAAATATTAGCGAAAAAAAGGAGCATGAAGGAAGTATGTTTCATAAACCGGAAAACTCGCGCATCAACTTCTTTGCGCAACAAGTTCAACGTAAAATAATCAAACTGGTCTTCCATGGGAGTGACATAATACGTAGCCAATGTTCGAAAATTTTTAGAATTTGATACAAATTTCTATGTTTTTTATAGTACTGTATTGTTGTTGAAATGCAAATAAACAGGAACAAAAAGAAACTTAACGGCAGGGTCCATTGTGAATTTAACAGACCGCCGTCCTTTAAAACGATTCAACGAAATTACAGTTACACATGGTGAATACTTCAAGAAATGTTACTTTTCGTTGATTTTTTTCTTATAAGAAGATATCACGAAAATAAATGAATGACACACGGCCGATAACGCAAATAACAGACTTTTTAAATCTCGGCTATCTCCTCTGTTTGCGAACTTCAATCACATAAGCTCTTTGCATTATATGGGTCTAATGAAATTAATAACTAAAGCCTGGATGTTTAGGCATTTATTTTACTGATAATATGCACGCAAAAGGCATTTATTGTAACGAAAATGGGCGGACAGAGAGGCACTTATTGTGACAAAAATAGTGCGAAAAGGCATGTAAACAATGAAAAACCATAATTTAAAACTCAATTAATGAAAATTATTCAAATTTTTATTTCGACTAAAATTTACATCATATCTTACATGGAAGGTTACCTTTTTTGTAATCCTGATTGCACGTGACTACTCGGTATGATGACTAGGTATGTTTCACTCACGACTATCACTACCGAAAGCCATTACGGACCCCCATATTGAATCTTGGCATCAGTATCCGCAATTTTAATTTTTGTTCCTCGCACTGGTGTTCTCGTCAGCACTGGGACGAACCGCATTGAATTTCACTTCCAGATAGCTCTGCCCTAAAAAAGGACCGGAGGCCATAGCAACTAGTAGGATGGGAGTCCTCTGATCATCATCTTTTCTCTCTTAGGCTCGCATCCGTCTCCTCCTGGATCGAGATCAGCGTCAGGTGAGAAAAGATGAAATAATAACGAAAAGGACGAAAAGGGCAAGGTGAAATACTAGAATTAGGCATCAGCATCTAAATACGCAAATTTAAAAACCTACCAAAACTCTAGAAGTACAATTGAGCGATTACTATTATAAGTCGTAAAATCGTGACAAATAAATGGCGAAACTTTAACAAATTTTGCCAAACTTCTGGGGTCTACTAATAACTATTTTATTTGTTAATTATAGTTGTTTACAACGTATTAACCCGAGAGAATAATCGCAGAAGAAATGCGATTCCTGAGGTACGTCAAATGCTGCACATTAAGAGACAAATTGAGAAATGAACATTTACAAAATTGGCAGCATACAATACCAATTAAAATACAATGGTAAAGAGTGTTTGGATCGCTTACAAAGGAACAATAAGTGAGAGTCTAAAAAGACCTGTGTCAAAAGGGAAAAGAGGTATCAAAGGAAGAGAGAATCGTGACTAGATGCCTTTTTTCGAAAAGACTAGAATTGCGTAATTGCTGAATATAACTTATTCAAATGAGAGATTGAATTCTTCGTTATTATAGAAAATTTTAAAAATTGAAAACTAGTTATCGCCTTCTGGAGGAGGAGCTGAGGCCGTATGAGCTGCCTCCCCCTTACCGGGAGGCGCCACTGCCGCGTATTATCCCAAGTTTCGCTATTTCCGCAATTTTAAGGCATTACATCACGAACCAATTTGCGAGTTAATGGATTCTTACGATTGAGGACATTATGGAACATATGGTTAGCAAGTGCCTTCCAAGACATGTCGCCGTCTCTGGGAGACATCATTACGCTTTACGCGGGATTCGCGCCCTCAACCTCCCGTCCAGAGAAGTTGCAGCCTCAGGCATCTCCGTAACATTGATGGGCGCGCAATTACATTTTTTCTGCAAACGACATCACCGCACTCCTTTACGGAAAATAAAACAAGATGATGAGACACTGAGAAGTGTATCCACCGTTGGCAATAAAGGTATGCAGTGATGGCTTGTCTGAAACATTTCGGTAAATATTTCTGTATAAGCGCGACAAACTTTTATATAAGCGGTACAAAATTGATAGAAATTATTTTAATCTTGTAACAGTCAAACTAGTATAGTTATGACATTTCTCAGAACTAAATGACAAAACACGAACAAAATCTGCTCGAGACAAAAGATTCTCCGAACTAGACTTTAGGGGGAATTTCTGGGTCCTTGTCCGATTAGCAAGTAGTTGCTGCAAAGCCTCTGGACGAAATGAATGACCGTGAAATATGTGAAAATGAACCATGAGCTTTATGACACTTTTCCGGATAAAATCCGTTCCATATTTCTTCCTCTCATTGTAACGACTCGACGACCGGCGAACTGAATGCAACTTAATTGACGCAGTCATTACGACAGGATCTTCATTTCCATTGATACGTGACGCGAAGCTACAACAGGTAACTCTGAAATACTAAATCAAATAACACACGAAAATGTCGCGCCACTCATTTGGAAATATTTTAATCTCCATCTACCTTTACTGACCAAAAGAGGAATCTGGCGACTGCTAAGTCAACAAATATTGATATCAATATTTTTATATTAATATAATTTTAAATTCACTTGCCTTCCTTCGAGGTAAATATGAACAAACAAGAACGCAAGGGAACCCAGAATACCTACACATAGTGTGGAGTCCCTGAAAGGACTACTCACGAATACTCAACTTCACAAGTGAAATGTTACGTAAGCTGCCACACAGAACGGCTGGTATGTTAACGTCGCGTTTAGCAATGGAGAGGGGCTACTCTTACCGGGGAGCACTGGCGCGGGATTTTGTACGAGTCAGGCTGACTGCCAGAAGCTCCAATAGCACACACTTTCTCTATTACTTATGTACCAGTTGAACCTGCTGCAGTGTTTCTAACTTGTAAAAGTACTGACTGGGGTCGCGTAACTAGTTCACTCACAACGTTCCTAGAAAATGCCTTTTAATTAATTTCAATGGCGTCTTTACACTTTCAGTAATTGAAGTAATTCATTCAAAAATGTAATTGTTACTGGAAGTTTACCAGGAGTATGCAACAAAGCATTTGTTTACAACAGCCCATAGAAACGATTGTGATAGCAACGTGGCAGATTTCACATGTTCACCCCCCCCCTTTGATAAGTGTTATCCACGAAGATAGGGCGGCGTACTCTCTTTTCGGTCCTAACTGGCATTAAAACTTTAAAACACACCCACAAATTAACTGAACGTCGATCTCTTCAAATTTTTGCGTCGCCCGAACAGTGAACACAGTCATAGTAAGTAATACAGCAGGCGTTGATACATGCAGTAGGAACAAACGAAAAGTATCACGTAAAGAATTAATTAACCAGCTCACGCAAAGGAATTGCCTTGCATGCAAACAATATAAATGATAGATGAATTCTTCTACATTTTTTCCCTTCTTTTACGTGATGGATGTGGGTGGGTTGGTTTCAATTTATGCTTCCTTGCAATAGAAAATCTTCAGCGCGAAAATGGCTATTTTGAACTACACAAGTAAGCGCATACAACACAGTTCATACATCGTACATTATTACGATTCGATACATGATTTAGGTGAAAATGTCCATTCCAAACAAGTTTCTTTACGTAGCTACAGTTAGTAAACAGCTAGAAGTGTCCAGGAAATACGCAACATTGCAAATTGCCATATCATATATTGATGCGAATATAATTTTATGTGTAGAGGGAACGAAGCCTTGCAATTTGATAGTGCAGTCAATTTTGAATATTCTGAACCACGCCGAAGAGGTCTTCCGATCAGGAAGTCCAGGAGAACACAATAATGAAAGAGTTGGGAAAAGAGGAAATGGCAAGAAAGAACCCTTCATTGTCTCCGTAAGAACTCCGTCGGGTGCAGTCGACGCAAACGGCATGGCTGGCTGAGGGCGGACACGACTGTCGTCATGCACCGGCAGCCAACACAGAACAGTGTTCCCACACAAAGATTATACAGTGAGAGAAATATCGTGGTAAGGGCACTGACACCGTACGAAACATTTGAACTGTGAGTGCATCCAAGCTAATCGAGGTAGGAAGAAACACTGCTCATTCATAAATTTGCGAAATTTAGTCTCCACAATAGGATTGCTGATACTGGCGACAACGCGATAGTAAAGACGATAAGGGGGGGGGGGCAATTTCGATTTAGCGCCTTTACGTTGGAAAGATGCCTGAAAACGTCCGCCTTCTGATACAAGTTGAGTCGAACGAGTATAATCTGAGTTTATTAGAGAAGCAAAACGTGAACGCCAACCACATTAAAAATTTCCATTTGAAAATTACGAAAGTGCTGGTGACAAGTTACTGATATTGAAAAAAGTTAAACAAAGGCACAATGACAAGAGAAAGAAATAAAGGGTACAAGCATTATTATTATTATTATTATTATTATTATTATTATTAATAATAATAATAATAATAGAGGATTTTAATTCATGTCCTATTCTTTTCACTTTAGAAAAATGCCATTTAGTACAGAAATTAAATTAATGTTAAGACAAAACGAAATTATCCATTTTTACACCTCAATATTTTGAATAATTCGTCGATTTCTACTAATAATTAACTTTTTACCTTTTTATGTCATTTTAATGCATTTGTTGCTGATTTCAACTATTTTAATATTTTAATTATACTTGCTTCAAATAATATTTACGAGATGAACAAATGATCACAGAATATCTAAGGAGTAAATTTGATTTCTTCGCTCATATAATGTATTGTCAGCCAATGCGAATTCTATGCAATCTAAGGTTCCTGTGACGCCTTCGGAGTCATTGGCAGTTCGGCCGATTTCGCGATAAAGGCAGAGTTTTTCTTTCAAAGAACAGTTCAAACCATAAGTTTGCACGCTGAGTTCACTTTAATAATAGGAAGAAGCCTAGATTAAATTAGTAACCTTCCAAACAGTGAATTGTTCAACTGCAGTGGCTTCAATCAAATTTAATACTTAATTTTCTTTGTTTTTTTTGGGCATTTTCAAAGCATAAAAAGAATTTTTGGCAATTTTTAGTTAGTCTAAATCCCCCTAATAATAATAATAATAATAATAATAATAATAATAATAATAATAATAACCACAACAACAAACTAGCGCAGTAGTTCAGTGCGTAGCGCGCTGACTACTCAATCGGGCCAGGGATCGATCCCTGTGACGGCCATCCTGACCGAGGTTTTCATGGTTTCCCCTCAGTCATTCAGGCAAATGCTGGGATAGTTTAAAAAAGAAATCATCTATCATCCTATCACTTCATAATTCAAGGCCTAACAACCTTCTCACGAAGGGATACAGACAAAAAGCTGATCCCCATATTTATTTACTTGGCAGTCCGGGTGACACCGCGTCCATGGCGAAGGTGTCGACGTTTCGGTCGCCATTCTGCGACCTTCCTCAGGGCGTAATGCATTACAAGCCAAGTAAATACAGACTCCGGTCGCGGAAGCCTACGCTCTCATTGATCCCCATACTTACACAGGTCTCCTCCAGGAAAGAAGATGGATGAGAATGAATCTCCACCGAAGAGAATGTAGCGAGGTTAGAAATGGCCGATACAATGGCGATAAACTAAAAACGTAATCTAACTAAAATGCAAGAAACGGAATTACTACACTGCTTTTTCGGTATAACGGCTTGATTAATCAGATTGATGATAAATGTTGAAATAATATTGATCTGAAACCTTTTTAAAAGATTTATGTCGCAATGGATGAGCCATACCATGAACCAGCATAGCACACTTTTTTTTAAAATGAAAGTACCCGATGGCGGTGTCACACTAAGCCAATTTAATTTAATTTAATTTAATTCAAATCCATTTACAGACCCATTAGATGTTTCCTTACGATAACATTCACACAGGGCAGTGTTAATTCCGGCAAGTGGTGACAGAATAATGGCAAATCAGTACAAAATTGCGGCTCTATTAACAGAGGAAATAAATAACCCTCAAAATAATGATTCGCAATACAAAATGGATACCATTTCCTATCAGAAAAAAAAATTAATACACTTCTCATAGAATGACAAGCTACGTAAGCAACTAGCAAATTGGTTCCAGTTCCTTTCCTCTGGCTAGAACCCACAATAGTAACCTACAAGCGTCAGCGATAGCAATGTTGAAACTAGCCTCGAATGCAGCTTGAGTTATTTATGAGGACGTTGTCTGTGTGTACTATTCGTATTTAGCTTCGTTTGCAGATTCACAACCTGCAAAAAGATTCATCCGTGACATGTTTACAACCAGACCAGATCACCATGGAAACACAAACCGCCTTTCGTATAAATAGCAATGATTGGTAATGTTCTAGGCCCTTTCGCAAGCTCTACGAATAGAAAACAAGACAAAAAAACAAATATGTATTATCTAATGAAAACTAGAAAGCAAAATCTATTATAAACTTTGCTAACAAGTTTTTTTTCAACCTTCTACATATTAAAAAATTTCCACCATTATTTCCTTTCAATTTTTATGTCAAAGGTATAGTTCGATGTGACAAGCTCTCAAGCCCGATGGCCAACTATTTACCATCAGAGAAGCGCTCAATAGTTCAGAACGCCTAAGTAAAACGTAATTTACCATTTTTTCTTTCCTGAGCTTTTATCCTGCCGAAAGCTGGTTACCCTTTACGTCCTCTGATTGAGGTCAGAACGCAGAACCCTCCGCGACAGCACATACACGAGAGACCAGGGACCATCCCCAAGCCGGGCTCGAACCTGCGACCCTCCGGACCGAAGCGCGAAGTCGGCTCACGCTCTTTGGGACTTCGTGCATGTGGGTCGGCCTAATTTACCATCTACCAATAGTAATCGAGTCTACGAATGTACTATCTGCACACATTTTGTTGAGTTCCGGAATTCCTGGCCTTTCATTTATCATTCACATTTGAATAATTGACAAGATGGCAACGAGCGTATGATGGCAACACGGACGATGAAAGTGTTCGCACTCAAATCTTTGCATGGCCAACCAGTTTAAGATAGGAAGTACTGTCTACATACATTGCATCTCCCCGCTTGCACTTCCGAATAATAAAACTCATAAAATTGTACAACTAACATTTTCGACAAAAGAAGCTCACACGAAAAAACAACAACAACAACAACAACATTTGAATGGGTGAAAACCAGAACGGTATAAGTGACATTTTATAAATTTTGAGAAAACTTTCAATCATTCAAAATTTAATTCAATATTACTGCAAAGTCGTGGTGCTTTGTTTCATTGAAATCACGGCATTTCAATTGTTCATTAAAACCACGAAATAACGTTGCAACTGAAATACAGCCTAAAATAAAAGCGTTTTTCTCAGAATTTATAAAATGACACAGAGTTCTCATTTTCATCCATTCATTTCAGCATACTGCGTAATAAACCAAACCAAACGCTCTACACGGATGGCTGACAAAATTGGGTTGTTTATTACAAAACCAATTTGTTTTTTAATGAACAGAACAAGTTGAAGCTACTTTTTCTAAGTATGATATTGTAAAAATTCTGAACAACTGCAGTATCACAGATGAATAACAATGTAAAAAAAATATCGGAGGAAATAACTAACATTCTTTGTACGTGTTAGCTAATTCTCTACTTTATCTTACACATTCTTTGAAAAGAAACACATTCTTTGCTTTGTTACCGTTTAGATTTTTTTCAAATTAATAAGAAACACACACACAAGCACACAATGTGACTGCTCAATATATTCAATCGTAAACCCAGTAGGTAACTCTTACATTTGAACATTCGTCGTTTCTTTGAATATTTACCACTATATTCAAACCTCCAAATTTTTAAAAACGTCGATAGATCTAAACTATACCTCAGTCTCTCTAGTTTACACTAGTACTCTTCATATATGTATAGACGTTTGTCTGCACTTCTATACTCTTAACTATTTGACTATAACAACTTCCGCATCACTTTGCGATACCCCATACCGAAATTTTGACTCTTATGAAATATCAGGGTACATTTTAATGATTCTTTGGCAAAGTTTGTATTTCACATTCTCGTCTGCTAAACGAAATGACTAAACACAACAAAGCGAGATTAACATTTCACTTACGGTGCTGTTTTAGCCTCCACTCTCTATTTGCTTTCCTCGGCATTAAAATAACGCAGCAGAATGAGTCTTATGTCAATCACTTGGGGAGGCCAACGCGAATGCTCGGTGGAATTTCTGCGCTGTTCTGGCGTTCGAGTCACCACGTGCTGCTCCAGGAGAACACTCCCAGCTGCGCACGTTTCAAAGAAACACCCACACCACCTTCTCTGCGATTGAACCTCAATGGAGCCATACTAATCCGAATCCTGTCAATCCAGATAATTAATATAAAAATAAGAAACCTCATACCGAACAAAGATAGGAACAAAGAACCCTACGATTAAAAAAAAAGAGGTGATAATCGATCGACGTTTACCAGATCAGAACTCTTGACAAATTAAACTCTAAAAAAATTATTAATCACAGTTTTGTTGTTTAATGTGTGTGTGCAGAAAGACACGAAACACCAAATTCGCGTTAACGCGAACTAACACAGCTCAAGATCTTTGTCAGTCAAGAAGCAGTCAGCTGATCTTCCGTAATATTGGTTCGTGTTAAAAGGTAATTAACAAAGACTATAAAACAAAACTTGCAAAACTACTTCAGCTTTAATCCCGCGAAGAACTCTGAATGTTCAAATTTTGAATAAACCTCTATCGTAATGTGCACGGATAAATTCGGTGTTTTACACGTATTTCAAGTCTGATTAATACCGGAAATGTTATAACACAGCAAATGTTGCGTCACAGGAGACAGAGCATTCGGCCGAACCTCTGGGTTCCTCACTTTATGTAACGAAGCACCAAAGATCGTAAGACTATGGACACCTACTTTTCAACACACCGTGGCATTCAACATGGAACCTATTCGTAGAATAGCGAAACATTCAGGTTTTACGAACAGCATCTACACGAGAGCGCCAAACTAAGGCTTGTCTCCATGGTTAATGTTTACAGAACACTGAAATGTTTTCATAACTAGTTGTCTATGTTCGGAACAGTTATTTAATTTACATCTAAAATTTATAACATTACTTCGGCATAAAAAAAGGTTCAACATCTTATTTAGTAAAGTATTACGAAATAATTGTTAAATGGATTCTTTTGTAAATGGCGCTCACAAAGAAACTTTTTCACTCTATTGTCACGTTAGCAATGGAAACTTATGTTCGAGTGCAGTTAGTGAACATCCTTCGAAGGACACTAGTAGAATAGAAAAATATTAAAGGAGGACGCTTCGTTTCTACACCAGACATATTTTAAAATCCTCTAGAAATGCAGCGTTTGGTGCGGACAAAAGAGACTTACACATTGCTACAACGCGTAGCAAGCGTTACTGAGCAGCAGAGCTGCATGAATTGGCCTTATCCACTGCAGGCTTTATCTTTTTGTTCGTAATCTAATGTGATAAATACGTTCACAAGGGCCATTCTCAGAAATGTACCCACCAGTCACGTACTATGTGGCCTCTTTCTTGAGCTGCTTTAACGACCATGCCAATTTCTCCAAAGTAAACGTGCTACTAATAGCCTACGAAATGCGGAAATGAGTAACTTTCTAGATAAATACTATTCTAACACATTCTTCTCTTTTAACAAAGAAAGTATACGAATAAGAAGAAAGGATTTTTATCAATACAGTATACAGACAAAAACACACAAGTGTCAAGTTTCTTCCACATTTCGACTTTTACACATTTCACGCACTTTCAAAAACAAATATTTCACTTCTAAACGCACAACGCTCTCACAGAACTCACTTTTACCTTAAAAGCTTGCTGGTAGACGCTGATGAGTGAAGTCGTAATCCAAAAACCTGTTGCACAAAGAAGCAGTACGAGCGCCCGAACACCTGGAGCTACATCTGCAACTGCTTCCCTCGCGTCGACGAATAAACGTGCGAGGGAGAGCTCAGCTGCGCCGCGACGCGGCGCTCCAAACACTTCAAAGCGAAAGATAACACACTTCGCGAACCGCGGCGCACTCTGTGGGCGCTGCGCAACGGCCTCCTGGGCGCGCCTACTGGATAACACTGAGCCATTTCCTCCACACACGCGCAGTATTTAAATTGCGAACACGAACTTATCAGTACGTCCGTCACTCACTAGAATCAGTAACATGACATCATACGTAATAATGCGCCCTTTCATTACCACCGTGTTAAATGTAAAGCTGTTGAGTATTGAAACAATCTAACTGTAGGTACTGAATGTTGCGTCATTAACATTGCGCCCATACGACAGAAGGGTTTTTGTTGGATTTAGATGAACTTAGTATTTGAATTTTATGAAGGTTTTATTATTTTTATATTTTATGAAATTATTGATTATAATACGATCTTGTTAGACCTATTTTCCTTTGTCTGCGTCAGGATCTGCTGAAAATAACCATTGGTGGAAAGTGTTTCACTCCCCCTACCCCTTACTCATGTTTCATCATATTCCATTAATTTGGGCGTACCCTCTGCCTTTCATTTAATTTAAAACTAGAACACTGGAAATCATAACTGGATGCACGGTTTTGGCATGCAAACTGCAATGGCAAAAGCTGTACAACATGCAACGTGATCTTTCCCGAAGTTCAGCTACCAATATCCCAAAGAACAGTTGACTTAACATGCTCTCCATTCCTGCTAAAAGACAGAACAACTATATATATATATA
>BOPP01000250.1:1511953-1526562 GCA_017312745.1 Gryllus bimaculatus
ATTAACGATCTGGTTTTCATCAACAATGGTGTCAATTGACTTAAAAGTCATTAGATCGCCTGGCAATACATTTTTTATTTGATAATTTCATCGACATCAACATTTTTTGCCGCTAAAATTGCACGATAACTGAGCCTCCAATATTCAGTAATTGATTTGAAAATACTTGTTCCATCGGATTATTATGTAAATGTACTCGCATATTTATAGTCAATCGAAGTGTTTCAACGTTTTTCCTTAAAAATGATTGTTTCAAACATGCGTTAATCTCATCAGCATAACTGGAGCGAGAAATGACAAGAAATGTCTGCCGGAAATCACCAGATAGTAGTAAAACAGCACCTCCGAAGAGTCGATTATTGCCGTTTATGTCTTGCATAGTTCTGTGGAAAGCTTCAAGAAAATGTTAATGACTCAAAGTACACTCATTCCAAATAACAATTGAACTTTTTTGTAACACTGCAGTCATTCCGCTTTTTTTAATATTGCACATTGCGTTTGGTTTATTGTGAATGTCTAAGAGCAGCTTCAAAGCTGAATGCGCCGTTCGTCCATCATCTAACCAAGTGGCAGCAATGCCTGACGATGCAATTACCAATGCAATCTTTTGTTGTAGCCGTATCTTCGCAAGGATTAATGACACTAAAAATGTCTTACCGGTATCACCAGGTGCGTCTAAGAAAAAAATCCACCCTCTTTTGCATCAACATGATTCGATTGTAAATAATTCTTTGTTCAGCTGTCAATAATGGCTCATTATTTGCAATGAGTGTAGCTAAGACAACGTCATATGGTTTTTCTCGTATATCAATGTTCATTAAATAAGTTACTGGACGATCAGGCGAAGGCATGCCATAGTAGTTGAGTGGAAAGTTTGAAATCAAAATACATAAATCTTCTAGTAGTAGTAACCCTTCATTGCACATGTCTGGTGTGAAATCTTTAGTTGGACATCGTTCTGTTTGTCTCACTCGGTTCAAAATATCTTCAGTCATGTCATTTTTTTTTATTTTTCCCACAATGCTAATAATTGTGTTGGATAACATGTCAGAATAATTGCAAATAGTTGACGAATATTATTTGGCGTAGATGTTAAAGCTGCATCAGCAAGTGTCAAATCTCAATGGTTGTCATCCTCCAGCAGTTGTAGCTCGCGACATGCTTCTTTATAGGTATCATATACTCGACCATTAACAGTTCGCCAAAACTCAAATGATGTTGGTCCAGGAACATTTACCAATTACAAACGCAAAGAAAGCACTCTCGTTGTTTTGAATGCACTGTGTAGAGTCGCCCCAAAGTTTTAGATTTGAGTATGCCTGCGATTGACGGATGTGATACTCCACGTTTACGTGGGTCCCATCTTTTACCTGATTTGTTCCATGTAAAATAGCGTGGAACATTGTTATATAGTAATATTTTGGCAAATTGGCCGAAAACGACAAGCTTTTGGCATAAGGCCAAAAATTCAGTGAGTGTAGTTTTCGGTGGTTCTAAATCTCTTTGGATAACATTTTCTTCAGTAAAATATACACGCTGACAATTTTCAAGATGCACTGCAAGATGCTGTACAGGTGGATCTCGATCGTGGATGGAAAAACTAAAAATACACCAGATAGCTTCGTTACTGCTGATGTGTTATTATATGATGATTGTGTTATTTTCATTTTTATTAATATCTCGCACTTCAAAGATAGCCAAATCACAGCCTTTATTTACGTATTTACAAATGTATTTAATGGATTTGACGGAATTGCAAAACTCAACATTAATATGAGCCTTTTACGTTTTTGAAATCAATGCGAATATTGAGCCAACCACTGACGAAAAAAAGACGTACGCGTTAATGCGCGACTGGTTTGCTGTCTCTCTTGATCCTGTGCTCGATATCTGGATAAATGTTCACGCGCCGCTTTTGACCTTACTCTTTGTAGACGCAGACGTTCATCACGATGTTCGCTTGCCTCTCCATACGACTTTCTGCTGCTCTATGCCTTTCAGTAGCGTTTGCTGTAATGGTATGATTTGTTGACATGATAGCTGTCTTAGTACGTTTACGTCGTACCTCACGGCTACTGGCATTATTGAGGTTAGATTTGTTTGGAGGCATATCACTGAAAATGATAATTAAAATAATACAATACAATTAAAATTAAATCGGGTATATAATTGTCAATGACAAAAAAAACATTCACTTTAAAATACAAATGCAAGCTATCGTTTAATATTATACACTAAGTTTTATCAGGCATTGGCTTTTTTGAATATAAATTATAATAATTTTTTGCATGGAAAGATTGATATTCAATTATTTTTCAATTGCCATAATTTGTAATAGAATAACTAATTTAAAATATATTTGTTACATTGATAAAGAACAATTATTAAATGAAGTATAATCAAAACAAATTTCCTAGAAATAATTTATATGTCAAAACAACGTTTGCTCGATCAGCTAGTACAGTATAATAATATAAATATGTGATATGATAATACTTACATATATTTATTTTGATAAGAAAGTTCTAAACAATAAAGCACCAAACATTTTTTAAAAAAGTAAGAATAATTTCACCGAATTTCATACATTTTTCTTATACTTTGGACTAAGCCAGACGTGGTTGGTAATATTAATGAATTGTAGGTTATTAATTAAAGTGATAGTACTTTTAACATAGCGCCATCTGTTGGATATTCACTCAATGCAGTCAACTGACTACCTTATACCGTCATCTGTTATAATCTTACCGAACTATGTCCCTTTGTTAAATAAAAATCAATTAATTCGCAATAAATAAAATTGCAATCTCCAATTCGAGAAATAAACTATCCTATCCTATCTCTGAAGTTGGAGAAAAGCACACATTTAAAAACAACAACCATTTAAATCGGTTCAGTATTTTGGGAGTTCATCTCATATATGTATATATATATATATATATATATATATATATATATATATATATATATATATATAAGAGTTTACATGTTAAGTAGTAGAGATGCGAAAAATATACATTTAACATGTACGTATGAAACATGTTAGTGTCAAACGTATTGCTGACGTGCCTTAAAACATCTCATGTTTGGGTTATAAACAAGAAAAATAATTCATCTGATTCTTATTTGCTCAATGATTATTACAAAGCAACGACGGAGGTATTATTTTCTTGTATTTTATTAGAAACGACCGAAAATTCATCGCGACAACAAATTTCTTAATTCAGGATGTAATAATGTTCGTCAATTGTCGTCTAGTTAGCTTTTAGGCCAAACGTTATTTAAGTATGATCATTCGAGTCCTCTGAAATCACTAAAAAGGAAGAGTATAGTGTACTACAATGAAAATATGCGAGCTTTAGTTGATAAGATAGTATTTGGAATCATTATTGCTATATTTT
Source organism: Gryllus bimaculatus (assembly GCA_017312745.1). Classification (NCBI taxonomy): domain Eukaryota; kingdom Metazoa; phylum Arthropoda; class Insecta; order Orthoptera; family Gryllidae; genus Gryllus; species Gryllus bimaculatus. The sequence continues at coordinate 1,515,355 of BOPP01000250.1, forward strand.
TACAGAATATGAAAATTCTTGCGGTAAATTGGAATAGCACAATGGAATAAATGCAGATCAAAATCAAAACTTAAGTTATTTTTGTATTTTCCCAGAATTCCTGGGTATCTAATGAAACCGCAGACAGTTCTTATTTGTCCGGCAGCTGCATAGTTTTCTTTCAATTTCTACACGCATAGGAAATTAGTATCATAGTAGATAAAACGCTGAATTGAATATAATCCACACATGAAGAGGCTTAAAACAAATAAACAAAACAGACCAAGGGTCGAGGCTTCAGTGTGAAAAGAGCAGCGATCTCGCGAAGGCCAGTGTCTCAGCAATCTGCTGAGTTACTGTTCCAACGATTCTATTTCCTGTTGCTATTGAGTGCTCAATATCCCCATTCACTGACTTAGGGCTTTACACACCCACTAGGCCTATTTACGAACGCAGTGGCCAGTAAATAGCTTTCCGAGTGGCCCTCAGCTGCTTTTCCAGTGGCCTCTACGCGGTCACCGAAAATTTGTTGTAACTTGAGCCACAGAACAGAATGAGAAATGAATTCTTTTTTCCTACATTAAGAAGTCAATAACATAAAACAGATCTGAAAATGAAATGAGAAAAAATATTATATTGTTATTGTTATATTCATATTAATAGAAATAAACAGCAGTAATAATAATAATAATAATAATAATAATAATAATAATAATAATAATAATAATAATAATAACTGTGATAGTAATAACTTTGTCGAAACTGTTAGTGTGAACATTGTTCCAATGGCTTCGGTAACCACGAATAAGAATCAAAATTAAATGCAAAACATTTGTATCAAATCAGTATTAAATAAGGTTATACATGTTTACAGAAAGGTCTTGAATAATTGCCACATCATCCGCAAAATTAGGAAGATTTATAATTGCACTGCAATCCTTGAGATAAATTGTCCGCCCTCTTCCGCCACTGGATTCATTATCAACGAGAAGCAGTGAAGATTTCCCAGTTAATTAGTTAAGGAACGTAATAATATTAATAATAATAAAATAATAATAATAATAATAATCATAACAATAATAAGAATAACAATAATAGCAGAGACGTTTGTATCTCAGAGGGATGCCAGGTCAGCTCAGAAGATATTATTGAAATTTTATTAGAAGTGAGAGCGTGCTCCAAATAAGACGTTCCGATCATATTGCGCTCATTAAACCGCATCTTTAAAAGAACATTTGTTTGAAAATCCAATAGGTTCTGAAAAGTCAATTGAACGCAGACAAGAACAAGAAACTAGCCGGCCCTAATGGCCGAGATCGTTAAGACAGTTGTGCCGTAGCGATCTCGGACCGCGGGTAGTCCCGCCTGGGGCATGGTTGTCCTTTCACCCCTTTTCACCATATCATGTCATCTTCACAGTTACCGAACCGTTGAATGCAATAGCTGTCGCTATAACCTAAACGTTGATACGAGCTTAAATAAGAAAAAAAAGTAAATAAGAGAGTTAACAACAAATGGTCAGTATTATTACTAACGTATTCTTTTGGTGTACTTGTAATCAGGTCAGATCGTCGAGAACTCATTTATAACAATTAATGACGTATCAGAAAACTTCGAGATACATTACTAGATTCATAACCCACATATTGCTCTCGAAATGGTCATGCTCTCACGAGAATGGCGGAGGTGGATTGATAGACGTTACACAGCAACAAACAACCCAAATGAAAAGTCTTGTTAATTATTTCAGATCGAGTACAATTGCCTTCCTGACAGTAATAATCTTAGCTATCTGCAATTATGCACCATCAGTGCCGGAGCTAGACAATTTTGGGCCGCGGCAAAGCTGAAAGCTCCCACCCCCCTCGAATGAACAAAAACTGTGAATGTTATATCAAGAAACATATACGAGTTACTTTATTTCCACAAATAACAAGTATGATTAAAATAGAAAAAGTTTTTGGAAATATATTTTACACTTTTGGTAGAGATAGTGCTAAAGATAAGCTATGAGATGACATAAACACCACATTGCTCGATGTTTTTGTTTTTTCAAAAATTACAAAAATGTAATTTTTGACTTGCCTTTATGTCGTTAACATTTATATCAGTGGAAATTCGTTCACATTATTGTATTTATGAGAACATTAGTTTTAAATAATGCCATATAAAGTTTCTCAAAAACAACTGTTTTCTGTGAAACCTAGCTCAAACTCCGTATTTTCAGAAACGCTCAAACGCCATTTACTTAAATGCGAGTCGACATTTGGTCTTCAAACATTTCGAGCGAATAGATAATCGCACTCTTTAATATGACAAAATGTTCATTTCGGTGTATTTTTTTGTTTGTTTTTTCAAAAATTACACATATGTAAATTTTTTAAAAGATCTCACACGCCGTTGATATGCACATTTCTAGCAATTTATTAATTGTGAGTCAAAGTACTGAAAATGAATTTGAATGAGGTTTTTTGAATACTCAAAACGTTTCTGTGGAAAATAGATTCAAATTTCGAATTTACATTAGGGATTAAGTGCCATTTTCTTAAAAACGGCTCTAATTTTTTTAAAACAAAATTGCCGATTAGGATGTTTTACTATTCTTTAATATTAATAAAATAATATTTTCTTTGTACTATTAGGACCCGAAAAACTAAGAAAATTTTTAAAAAAATGTACTTTGAGTGGCGATAGACGGCAGCAGGCAAGAGCATGTGACAAGTTTGAGTAGCTAGGACCACAGGAAACATAAAACTAATACGGGAAAGTTTGTGCCATTCTCTAGCATCACTAGTGGTAAATTTTATTGTAATTTCCCCGTGTTCTAAATAAATGATAATAATTGGATTATGTCTACAACCTTCGCGCAAGTGGAAGTAAAAAGTTGGTAAAGTTTTATCGCAATCGGATGAGTGGTAGGCAGCGCCTAAAATACGAACAAACAAACTTTGATATTAATGTGTTAGATTAGATAACTTGTGAAACTCTCAGGTAATTGAAAAGACTGGGAAGTGCACACCACCACGTGTTTTGTGAACAGTCCGTACTCTATTGATTTACCTCATAGAATATTATTGCACTTAACGCTGTTTTTCATATTACTGCTGTTTGTGACACGTGAATACTATTATAATAAAAAAAGATCTGTGATATGGAGGAACGTGTTAAAAAGCGCGGAAACCATAATCTGTATTACTCGTCTAGATTGTGCGAAAGAAACAGATTATAAAGGGGATTCAATATTAGACCCTTTCTTCCTGACTGGAAAACACTTAACTTTCTTCAGAAACTCTTCCCAAGGAAATATGAGACAGATTGACGCTTGAAATCTGAAACGAATAAACATTTGACTCAGCTGTGTACACGACATTTCTTACCTGTTTTTAAAACGCTTGATGTGATGAGTATTCGTATTAACAAAGATATTGATGTTCTACCGCAACAACTCACGATATAACAGAAGAGTCGAATTCTTGAATTTATCGCAACATGTCAATGATGCGTCTGAAATTAAGCCTGTGAAAGCCACTTATCAAATAAATAAAACTTTTGGTAAAGATATTAATCTCAGAAGAGTTAAGCTACGATATATTTATTAAAAAAGAGCTCTTTAGACTGAATAAACTACATATTTTCATGTACCTGATACTGGTAAAACCACGCTAACCATGGGGCATACCAATGAACTGAAGAATCATAAGAAATAAATAAAACAGCGTAATGAGCTATAATTACAATCTTGCAATACCATACCATTACAATACCATATAATTTAATAACTGCTTTACGGTATTAAATATAGGAGGCAATTCTGATTTGAATTTCCGTTATTAAACTTTTTCATCAACATTATTGCAGAAGCTGTAGGTGAAATATGGAATAATGGCAAGTCCATGTTGAAAAAAAAGTAGTGCAACTACTGGAGGTTATCGGGATGGGAGAAAAACTTAACAACATTCCCACAATACAAACAAAATTAATCCTTTAAAATAAAATTCTCAAATATCCAATCGATTTTGGATAAATTTAAGCTAGACAAGAAAGTTGCTGATTAGGAAAAACAGAACTAAGATACTCGTTCGTTATTGTTGGAAAATTCTGGTATAATGGATAGGTAATTCTAGGGTACAGTACAATTTTGACCCGAAGATCATCGTGACTGGATTCTGAATGATCTGTACTATGTAGATAATGTTACCTAACATATATAATGCTTAATTCTAGATTTTATAATTCATATTACAAGGTACATTTATACAAACCAATTAAAATATTTTCTATCTTTGAATTACAATAAAAATGAAACGAAGAGTTTCTAAACTCAACATGTAAGATGTATAACTTGCATCAAAAATGTATCTTAACAAATATTGTTTGACATCACTTTCTGCTTAGAAAATCATTTTTAAATTGTTTACCAACATTATGCAAAAGACAAAAGTGAAAAATAGAGTGAAACAAGTGGTAAGAACCTCTGTTCGAATATCACTTCTGAACATTGCAAGCGTTAATCCGGCCCTGACTAGAGAGAAAATAAAATTGAAATAAATATTACATAATGAATTAAAATCGGTTCACGATATTGGACAATGTGAAAGAGAACAATTAGTTGCGCCTACGTTTCGAAATATATTTCTTCCTCAGGGCTACAGTGTAAACAATGAACAGTGAATGAAGACAACATATATTACAATAAATTGATTGTTCAATAATTAACACACATAAAACAAAAAAATATTTAAAATTTGAAATCATAACCTAGGATAAATAAAACAACAAAAATATGTAGGAAATACACACCTTACTAACAATCATACAGATAACGTCTCATTTCAAGCCTCCACTCCCACCTCCACATGGAGTTGCTGGAGCACGTGGGTCCAGGCAGTTGTGAGTCGGGCCAAGGCCCAAACGTAAATGAAGAAGGACTGGTTGAATTGAATAAACCACTCCATGTCCCGCCACCATGTGTTTCCGGTCAAGTTCATGTTACAGTAGCAAAATTATATAGTGGCTTGGAATGAGACGGCACCTGTATGATCTATATATATTGAAACGAAGAACGTTTCTGCATTGTAACAATCAAAATTGATTACTAATTCTAATTAAAAATAAGTATGAATTGATCAGAGGCAGTAACGCCGCCGCCGCCGCATTGCACAACGGTCAAATCGGGTGGTTGACGGAGGCGGCGACGGTTGGACAGAGTGCGCCAGAGAGGCGGCGAGTGCAACACGACGGGGACCAGTGCTGCATCAAACAGTTTAATGGTGGTGTTAAGAACAGTTATGGATTGACTGGGGCTGTGTAACGTGAGAGACTACGATGTTGAATGAAGTTGATTAATCAGGTGATTAGGAAATCTGTGAAGTGCGACAGGACACGAGATCAGAATAACTTAATGACAGAATCGTGTGGCGATCTTGGACACGTGTTAGTTTTTTTCGCCCGGTGTAAGCAGAGCAGCGGGCCATCTGGGGCAGACATTCGGCGAGATTGAGAGAATTACTGAGACCGGATGCCGACGGGGCGCAATGCGCATCGTGCCCGTAAATGTAGTATATGTGAGGACATTGCTTATATGGCTGGGGGTGGACCCAGGCGAGTTCGTTGGTCGTTTCTGCGTTGGGGACGGACAGCTGAGTCGATCACGAGGAAGTAGCGATTCCCGACAGGACTTCGGGGGAGCGAGGTTGCCGAAGACGCCGGCGCGTTGCCATAAGGCGGGTCTGTATCCAACCAGAGGTGGTTTTAAAAACCAAGTAGCTGTTGATTGTCATGATTACCAAAGCTTGCGCATTGCGTTTTTAATAATTTCTTTCCTTTTGTAAAGAGTGTTTCAATATATATAAAATATTTAAATGCCAAAAGAATGTTCTTTATTGATCATTCTTTCCAATGCAGCGCAAACCGTGAAGGCCCATCCTGAAAATGGTACCGTCCTTTGTATAATTTATTTTGGTCGTGAGAGTCCTGCTTCAACAGGTTCGTCAAATTTATAATAATATATATATATATTGATATATAAATATATATATATATATATTGTTAGATATATTGGTGGGTTATGGATTGTGCAACCCATAACACACCGCTCTAATGTTGAACACTACGGAGGCAGCGAGGATAACAGACGCGTAAAGACAGAGGTATCTTTAAACGCGCGGCCTGGTATCGATTGCCGTACTAAAAGTGAATGCGAACTGCGCAGCTATGTTGTTGTTTGTAAGGGTTTGAGAGAGGGGAAAGGCAACCCCCGCCTATCGGTGAGATTCCCCATGGCGCCCCGCATAAATAACGGATAAACCGCAAGCGGAAGCTCTCTATTTCTGGTCACCACGGCGTCGGTAGTAAGCAGTCTGCTCTTTTGATAACGTTCGACCGGAAGTCAACATATTCGTTAAACATTAGATTATTGTTTAGCTTGCACGACTACTAGGTAGGAGTATTCGGCGGGCGTGAACAGACGTTCTAAATTAGTCGCTCCGCGAGATAGTGCGATTAAGTAGTTTATTGCAATTATACACAGGGAGAGTAATGTTATCCCGGTTGATAGGAAACATTAAAGTTCTGGCTTGTATAAATCAAGAAGTAGCAACGAGCGAGAACTTTCAACGAGTATTTACGTAAAGTGAAAGGGACGTTTTCGCAACGTGGGCGTAGTCAGAGCGCCGGTAGCAGAGAGGAAGAAGAAGAGGCGAGGATCCAGGCGCCGCGTGAAGAAGACGAAGGTTTGGGAGGTAAGAACGAAGAGGACGCAGAAGACAACGCAGACGCAGAGGCGATCCCGTGTCTCTTACAGCAGAAGGACGAGACCCGAAACGCGGTCAGCCGCCAGGGACGAGAGCACGACCATCAAGGCCAAAGTCAGAGGTAACAGGTTAGCATCCGAAGAAAATCAGTCAGTTACGTTCGGCAGGGAAAACCTAGTTAATAAGGGAAGTGGTTAGAGATTTGGAGACACGGGTGGGCAACAAATCAGCCAGTATTCTAGTAGGAGAAGGTTTCTGATGCGCTATTGCCGCTGCCTAAAAACTTTCTCTGTCTAGCGACATGTTATTATTTCGCATTATTCAGACACAGTTTAAATTAGTGAATTAGAGTATACAACTTGTAACATTTTGTTCCTTTCCATGTATATCTTGAAACGAGAGGATTGTAAATTGACTTTTTGATTTCATGTTGAAATGTTATTAAGATAGCAAATTTAGTAATAATTAATTGTCCAGGAGATCCCAGTGGGTAGTTATTAGGTAATTAACTGTCAGATGTATCAATCTTGAGAAATTATGTGTTCATTCAGCAATGAGTGTGTTGTAGAAGGTTTTCATCTGTGTTTTTGATTATTCTTTGCTAAAATGTATTCTATAATTCTTGGTTTTTATTGTAGGTCATTGAACGTATCAGGCCACTAAAAGTTTATGGTAATATATTAACCGCTCGTTTATGGTGTGCAATCTGTGTGATTTTATTGTGGTCAAAGGGTTCAAACTTTCTCGCTCCGCCATGAAGAGATCTGCGCTCGCTTAATTTTTTTAAAGTTTTAAAGGCTCGCTTCACGAGCAAGATATTTGATAACTCGGACGCGCTTAGGTTCATCGTGCGCCGGCTGCTTATACGCCGTGAAGGTGGAAGTTGTGTCGGGGGTATGTAGGTGGTATGTTAGAATATTATATAATAATCATATATATATATGTTATTTATATATATTTATATATATATATTGTAAAGGTACAACCAAAACGCTCCTGCGTTGAAAATGTCCATAAAAAAAAGAAGAAAATAGCGACGCGCCGCGAGCGCAGCTGCGAGGAGGGGGGGTTAGCATTCGCGCCCAGGTCCGACGGTCTATTGAGGCGAGGGTTCTATAAACGTTTAATGGCGTAAGGACACGCACCCGCGCATAATGTCAAGGTGAGTTGCCGCCTATTCATAGCGACAGCTCATTGAAAAGAACACACGAACGCTGAGTGGGCCTCTCGGGGAAGAAATAATTACAACCAAACGGGTCCAGAGTGGCGCACGTCGAAGAAAAGGCGCATAGTTTTTTATAAAGAAACGGAACATTCTGGCGCGTTATTTTTTAAAGAAAGAGTTCCGTATGATGGTCAGAGACCGAACTTATGCTTCCACCACTGTTACCGGAAATTCCATGTGGAACCCGCGTATCGGGAGGAGTACACTTTTTGAGGAGGGGTACCTGTCGAGGGTTTGTATTGTTCTCTTCTAAGGCCAATAAGCGGCTCGGTTAGCACGGATGTACTGGCCTTGTGAGACGGTGCCGGAGTGTCGATTCGAAGGGGTTGGCTTGAGACGGCGGAGTGAGTTGATTCGACGCTGCTTAGTAACGCCGAATGCATTGAGACTACTAAATAACTCCCACGGGAATCACTCAGGTCTTGACTCGCCATTGAAAATCAAATTGATTTCAATCTGATTCGATAGTCCGTCACGAGTATCACTTCGCTTGCTCAGTTAATCAAGTAGCCTATCGAGCATATTGTGGAGGAGTTGTTTACTTTCATCGCCTATGATCACCGTGGCTGCCTGAGGTTGGTGACGCTGACTGGAGTAGTGGGCCCCGCGGGAAGCGCGGAGACACCAAACGGCCACGCTGGGAGCCTCTGTGATCACCGCCTCTGCCTGGAAGGGGGCGGCCCGAACAGGGACGACGGGCTACTACACCACCGGGCGTGCAATGAGGCCCGCCAACAGAAACGAGGGTATATAATCCGCTTGGCTACCGCACAAATGCGGTCGAACACTTACTGAGCGAAGCGAGGGGGTGGAAAGGGTGCCTTCAGAACAAAGTAACCATGACGACCCATTGTTTTTTATTGTATTACTTTAAATAGAAGACCATGTCATAATAAAAGAAAGGGTCGTTTTATATTTTTATTAAAAATTGTAAAATAATTGTAATTTATCATAATCATCATTATCAATTTTTTTAAAGTAAATGTTTGTTAACGTAAATGTTTTGACCATTGTTATTGAAATTCCCATTCCCGTTCCAGAGAGACAGACAGATACGCGTATAGGGTGTGTGTGTGTGTGTGAAGGGGATGGACTTATACACGTCTGTCAAATTGAAAACGAAAATTAAATGAAGCATTTGCAATTTCGAAAATCACGTATCTGTTAACTCTCGTGTAATTTTGTTAAACAATTATTACAGGCCCTTCCACAACGAGAACTTAAAATTTGTGCGGTCTGCTTTTGCATAAATCCACTTATAATCTGGCTTATAAGCTGGATACACTTTTATGAGGAATTATTTGTAGACAGCAATGCAACGTTTTGCTGCTCGTGAAAAATTGTTTTTTTATATTACAATTTTACATACATTAAATGTAAATTAAATAATATTATATATAGTTTTTTCAAATACCAGTAAATAAACCAATAAAAATTGTTTCTACGATTGTAACAAAATTATTACATTACGAATTCTGATTTGCTTCATTTCCACAGTTTTATGTGTTCATCGAACGATACTCTTTTCTTCTTCTTCTTCTTCTTCTTCTTCTTCTTCTTCTTCTTCGAAGGCTCAGGGCATCAACTGATACCACAGCAGTCACTCTAACCGGGAGGTTCTAGGTTCGAGACCCGACGGTGGCAACTGAATCGAATTCAGTCACTATCTGGTGGAGAATTCTAGCGACCGGCTTATCTGAACTGCAGTTTTCCGTGGTTTCTCCCATCAACACCAGGCGAATGCTGGAGCAATCCAAACAAACGGGACACGGACCACGCGCGAACTTTCCTACCTCTTCTTTATCCTCACCCTCCCCCCCCCCACACACACCCTTACACTAACGCGCACTACACAAGCACACATGCCGGGAGACCGGACGAGAGCTTAGAGCTTTTCTCGGCTGAGGTCGATCCCCGCTGGTGGGAGATACCTGGTTGGAGAACCATCTCACGCCATACATTGAGCGAAAGATCACCTCCAGAGCAAACACATGCACTACACTTGTAGGACTAATGACCCTGGTAGTTGACGTGCTTGAGTCGTCGACTAATGTAAACGGCGCAGAGATAGTGAGTGTTGTATGGTGGAGGCAGTCGGACAATGAGAAGGAATCCTGGGACCGGCTGAGATAACTCTGCTGAGGAAGCAGTACGCTCTGTGGAAGGCCACAATACGCTGGCCGAAACGTTACTCACCATATCAGTGACGCGACTCTTCCTGGGTAGCCCAGATAACAAAAGGAATATCTTGTTTTGTTGAAGCTTTTTGCCTTATTTTACAATTTACAGGTAATTGTGTAAAACATTTCGTTACAAACTTTTCGTATTTTAAAAACAATTATGTTTACGAGTACTGGCAATGGCGTTGAAAAAAGAAATCACTTCATATCAGATATTGTAATTTTTTATCTATCGAAAAATGTTACATTAGTTTATACGCTCACTTGATTTTTTTATATAATGTGTTATCTCAAGTAAGTCTTCAATTTATAAAAGTACTACATAACGATAATCACACAAAACATACTGAGTAAATGATGCGAATACATGCACACAATTTTACGTACTGTTGTGCACGCTTGCAAAAGATGGGATGGAGCTCTAAGAATGAGCTACTATACTGTGTGTTCGTTAAAACATCTCGGTAAATCCCTATACACATACCTATTTTACGGCATAGATTATACATTCTTCTGCGGAAAAAAGCTGGAAATGTTTCATTTTATATAGAACTTGCAGCAAATGTTCCAAAGTGATAGAAAAAAATTTAAGAGTTCATGAAACCTAAATTTTGAAGTCTGTAATGTGGTTAATAAATAATATTACTTTGGTACTACATTACGATTTTGTACACACAAGGACAAGGCAGGGGCGGGGATTGAGCGAAGGCGTGGGCGTGGGCGTGGGCGGAGGCACGGGAGAAGGCGGCACGCACGCGCATACGCACGGCCACCCATGCAGGAAGCTGCTTCCGTAAGCGGCCGCCGCGACCCTCGGCGATGAAATTGAAAGGCCCGCATGACGTCACGTGGCGCTAGTAACGCCTCCGATTGTAACGCTTACGCCGAGGAGCCCCGTTGCATCCGTGACAAGACGTTTAATGGCAGTCTTCCAGAAATGGCGTGAGCTTATGGGATTACAAAAATCAAGGGACAAAATAAAACCAAAAGCGAAGGTAGTATTGCGCACGCTGCTCCAAATAAGTATAACAATTTGTATGATCGGCCTTCCAATAATCAATATATATATATA
>BOPP01000250.1:1532594-1568456 GCA_017312745.1 Gryllus bimaculatus
TATATATATATATATATAGAATACTTTTTACAGTTCTAATTTGATTTTTTGCCATTTACCCTACCGGGGCATCTATGACTCTTCTATTTCGGAGTTAAATAAGATTCTCCGTCATTTTAATGAAAAATAAGCGTATCAATCGCTGCTGGCAGGATTCTTACATATCCAGCCAGGAAAACGTGATCATCGAGCAACCTTGCAAAATAATATGATCTAGACGCCCTGTCCTGTGGAGCAAGAGTGGCGATGACAGATCTAATTGTAATAAAACTCGCTTATCTACACACGCACTCACATAAAGACGTAAGATCAACAGGCAAAGAAAATTTTATCGTATTGTCCAATCTGATCTCATAGCAAAGTCAATCCTCAAAATGTGGATTCATAAGAAATGACATAAACTGTGTACTGGCAGTTGAATGGTTCGCTTAAGAATTTATTTATTTATTTTATTTTGACAGCCCTATTGCTCGACGTGTGTTGGTTAATTGCCATTCTGGCTAAAACCGGTCGTTTTAAATATTTGCAGCAACCTCCCTGTTTCACGAAGAAGGTGGTCTCGCAAACAAATTTGTGTATACAGTTGATATTTATAAAAAAATCTGATGTACCAAACTGCATTGATTAACAGTAACATAGGTACTGTTTTCGTTCTTTTTTCACTCTTCATTCGCATTGTCGACATAAATAGCTCAGAAATTCGACATGTTTTTGTTTATGGTGCATTCAGTGTTGGAAAAATAAATTTATTTTATTTCTTCTGAATTTTGATCTTTTAAATTTTCGAGCCACGAATTCTCTCAGTGATACAAAATGTGGTAATTATATCTTAATTCATTGTTTTCTTTTATTATCTCCTTTTTATTTTTCAATTCTCGCATTCGTGGGACGCTCGGAAATGGTATTCGTGTTATGCGTTCGCACAACGATCGCGTTTGTTACTTAGTCGATTTTCTGTTCTTTTTTTCGCTTTGAATTGAACAGGTTCAAAGTCGATAAATCGAAGCAGGGTGGCACAATTTGCTGTCTACAGACTGTGACAATCGGTTCTACGGCTTCTTGGCCCTACGCCTCTTAGGCCGGTTCGATTCCTTTCGGAGGCGGGAATTATGTTGGTACATGGGCAGCCAAATTTATTCAAATTCGGCGCCACGCTTCGAACAGTTCACTTTTGCTGCTCTTTGAAGGCATATTAGACTTCCCGCCGAGAGGGAATCTAATGTTCAAAAAATCGCGTGAATTCCTTCCCAATTAAGCAAATATTCATATTTGTACAAAGCTTTTTGAAATCGATTGTCAACTGTTTCGAAAAGTCACCAATAGATCGCACTACCTCCGGGGCGTCCCGACGAACGATTTACTCATTGTCAGATTTTTCGGAATCCAAGTTTTTCCACATCAGCTATGACAACTGTTTGAAGTTTGGTTTTGACAAGTATGCAAAAATCAACTTAAATAGAGACAAAATGACGTCAAAGAACATTGAAGTTATGTACATTGTGATTTAAGATCTTGAGCCAGATAAAACTCACAAATATCTGGGCATTGAAGAATGTGAAACCATTTCGAACGACACAATGAAAGATAATTCGAAGAGACAGAAGAGTGAGTCTTCCCTGCAGGCCGCTCTGAACTCAAGGAATAAAATATCTGCAACAGGTAGTTTGGCGGCGCCTTTAGCCGAATACAGTTTAGAACTTGTGGACTGGCCTGAACAAGATGTTCGTGTCATGGATCGAAAAAACAGAAAACTTTTAACAATGAATCATGTCGCGATAGTCGGGATGGGAAAGTATGTAGGCAGCCTTCAAGATGACCCACTAATGAGACAGGTCATGAAATCTGACCGAAGAGTGGGAAACAGAGGCATTGTTAGTGCAGGAAGATGCATTGCAAAGAAAACTATGAAAGACATGCAGAATAACACAGACAATGAACTTCTGATGCTACGAAACATGAAATGTGAGACACAAAAACTTTTAAAGAAATTATGGAGAGACAAACCACTCCATGGACAATATCCAAAAACAATGGACAAGGTGAAGATCAATCGTTTATGTGCTTGAAAAGGGGATCACATTTGTTTTCAGGGAGGTGTAACAAGTTTGTGTTACGTGCGGCACACAAAGTCCCTATGCGCAGTCATCCCTATTTACTGATGAACTGATAGAACTTCCACTTCACAGGAACGAGCTGATACGAAGCAAGATGTTAATGACTGGCGTTTGAGCATATATTTGACCAATATAATTATTAAAGAGAAAATACCATGTAATAATAACAACAATAATAATAATAATAATAATAATCATCTACCAATAATTTGTTATAAATTCTTCATCAATTCAGCAAATATTATTCCCAGTGTAAGAACGGTAGTTTTATATACAAATGGCAAAAATAATGGTTATATTTTGTCCACATAGGTTTTTATTTAAAACCAATCAAATTTTTTTACTGACGTAGGTGGGGAAATAAATTGCCTATTGGCCAAAAAAATGCAATTTTGATAGGTGAACAATGTACGCGTAAAGTAAAGAAGGAATAAAGGAAAGAGTAAAATTTTAATTTCATTGATTTACGTGAATTTAACTCTCAGGTGAACAATTTAACTAAATAACGTTCAACACACCATTTACAAGGAAACCACAAATATTTACACGGAACTACAGCAGAGTAAATTAAGTTCTTGGTTTTGTATTCACTTCTTTTTAAGGTTGCTTTTGAACAACTTGGTCATATAGCAACTACTGTGATTGTTTTAACTGTAGGAGGAACTGTAAAAAGAACACGTAAGGACAACACGGGCACACACAAACATCCATGCACGAGGCGGGATTCGAACTCGAGCCTTGGAGCCGAGGCAGTTACTGCCCTTCATCCCTTCATCCGTAGTGACCTCGGCTTCATTCACTTCTGTTGAGGGTTAATTTAAAAAATTACGCTTTCATTGTGGCCAAAATTATACTTGGACCTCCTCGAGCACCGCCTCGAGCCTGTAATTTGACTTAAGCACAGCACTTTCTTAAAGCCTTTATTCTTATATTTTTGTAATCGATCTCCTTTAAGTGTTATGATATTTGCCCTGAAAATGATCCTCCCAGGTAAGTTGATAAAATAAGTCTATCAGCAAAATTAAGTAAACAATGTTTTGAATAGTAATTCTGACTGAAAACACATTTTCACTCCCTAACCTCTTTAACACTTCCTACATAACGGAAACATTTTTAAATTTTATATTTTAAAATGATTTAATGTTTTGATTTTTTAAAATTAAAAATATATTTTCTCAATACATTTTCCCCCAAAACGATTTCAAATTCCAATTATAAAAAAACAACTGTTAATCGTTTAAAGCACAATCCATATTCACCGGTTATCGAAGACGTATCTTCTAATTACGCCTAGATGCCACAATCACTGAGCTACGTAAACGATTCAAACAGATTCTAATTGCTACAGGCATTAGATCTAATAAACCTTTTCATAAATAATTTTAAAACATATTGTTGAATTGTTTTCAATGTTTTGAATCGATCGAAAGAACAAACGATCAGAGCCTCAAATCATATTTTGTTAACTGCACTGGGGAAGTAAAATAATATCGCTCGTGGACTGCAATAGTGTACTATTAAAAAAATGAATATGAAGTTAATTCACTCATCAGAATTGCAGATTGGTCCACATTCAAGTAGCAATAGCAACATATCTTATAGGATAGTATTCCATCAACAAATAAAAGTGTGAACGCCATGAATCTGTCATCAATTTCAGAGACAAACATTTTCATATCAATTTTTGAAAGCAATTTAGAACTTATTATTGTGATATTTTTTAATCCTGTACCTATCAATAAATCTTATATTATTATCCATTTTAGTATTGGTTTGAACAATCTATTTATACAAGTCAAACTTAAAATTAAGATTCACTTTGCATTTGTTCAGAGAGTGTTCAGAGAGTTTTACTTTTCACGACTATGTGATTACATTTGAAGGCTACTGAAATGGACCTCGAAAGTTAGGTAGTAAGTAATGAAATGAACTAACTACGAATAGACGATCGAGAAATTGAAATATCAGACCGCACCTGACATCAGCTCGCTGCATCACCCTGCGATCCGCTGCATCACCTTCCGAGAAAATCAAATTCATTCTTCGCGTTTGCCGCTGCTTGAGTGCCGAGGCAAGCTTCTCGTCCAGGTGTCTACCACGTCCGCCACCAGCCCCCCGGTCCCCCGGGAGCCCCCCTGCTGCAGAGCGCCCTGCAAAGGTCATTCCCTCGCTCTGCTGAGCGCGGAGGGAGGAAGCTCCAAACTACCCGGGGGCCAAATGAGGCGTGTCACACGGACGTTGCGTTGACACGCGTTTAGTAAGGAAGGAGATACTCAACCGTTAACATTGCGAGTCAAATGTTTCCAAAACATTCTATTCAAAAATAGATAGTACTTGGATCTTTCTTGGGCAACAAAATACAGTAAAAGTTTAAACACATGCACGTGCAATACTAACAATGTAGAGCAGCGGTTGAGCACCCACGCATAGTTATTGTTCGTACAAATTTGTCACGTAAGATGTCTAGGACGTCGTTGTACACATGTAGGCACATAAACATGTTGCAGCAATTTTGTGCAGAAATGGCCTGCCGCGAGAACACTAAACAAGGACGTTGATGCACGTTGTCATTGCAATGAGAATGTAGATCTCTCCAAGAACCTGAAACGAAAACAATGATTATTCGACCAATTGCCAATGAATCAGTGCGACATACTGGGAGTTTGAAGGCGACACAGAAGCAGAAGTGACAATACGAAGACGTAGCAACATCACTAAAATGTATAATAATTAGCAAATGAATTATCAACAGGCGCCGACATTCAGAGGCATTAAAAAGTAAAACATCCCAATAAGGAAACTGCGATCGTGATACAGAGATTACATAGCTCACGAAATATCTTCAGAGAATCGATAATCGTTAGAAAGCGGCGCAAGTTCACTTTGCCAGAAACATCAGTGCCAACGCGTTGGGCTGTTCTTGCAGTGTGAGCGATGGCTTGTGTTTCGGGGCAGTTTCAAAACGCAGTGTTGGCGGATGCATTCCGTAATAACACGGCCCTTACTTGCAGCGACTTTACTATGAACATGATTCCATTATAAGCGTTTTCTCTGAAAATTATCGGCGTGGGCCCGAACTGCGACCCCCTCTCCCCCAATATCTTTATTTTAGTATATTATACGTGAGCAATGACGCACTCCTCTTCCTTTAATTTTTTATTTCCTTTCACATTGTTTAACTTTATTTCAGTACGATCTTTTAATTTCGTTTTGTTCTTCTGTTATCGTCTTAATATTATCAGTTAATTAGTTCAGAAACTTACTACATAGCACTATACGAAAAAACAACAATTTCAAAAATGTTGTTTCACGTCATCCCGTGTTTATTCTCCAAAACGATTAAAATGGGGAAGGTTTACAAATTCGAAAATAATAAGTCACTGTTCATTGTGAACACAACTAAATAGTTTCTGAAAATAAAATTCGAATTATTCGTTTTATATTTACCACGATCTGTGTATGTAAGTTGTAGTGAACTATAGTATGAGATTCTACTATCCACCTTCACATAAAAATGCAATGCGTCACACATAATTACGATTTCTGGAAATTTTTCGTAAAGTGACACGTGTCAGATGATTGCTGGACAGATACGTACTCACTACTCACCTTTGCATTTAAAAACAGACAATCATCGATCTTAGCCCTAGGGTTGGATTCGTACTAGCTTCCCGTGATGCGATCCCGAGTTCGACACCCGGTCGGAGATAAAAAAGAGTTAAAGCTTTCCTTTAAAAATAGTGTAAGTCTCTTTAGCTGTGTGACGAAGAAAAGCAGGCGGAGTTTGCTAGTTACGTTGAAGGGAATGCGTCATGTTCCCCATATATCTCTCTTACACATGAGTGGGAATTAAACCAGGCCCAGACATGAGGGACGCCGTTAACTAGCGGACAAAGTGCGTCAGAGGGCCCAAAATGGCGAATGCATACAAAGTATATCTTCGCAAATGCGCTAAATCCCTATAATTGATTAACTTGTATAACCTCAAATATCCTTGCATCATATTGTAACCACACTCGCAGGCATAACGAAATGTCGGCAACTTTCGATTGCAATTTGCTAGATGAAATGATCAAGACCAACTACAATTATGGTGTAGTTGGCCTGGAAAATGGTATTGTACATATAACTGCAGATACGTGTACATTATTTTAATTTTATTTTGTAATTAAAATTTAGTGTGTATATTATAAAACCAGTCAATAAGAGCAAGTAATAACACATCTAGAGCACACCATTTTTCACTCAAAACTAAATCTATGAAATATGGTTGAATAGAAAGCTCAAATTTCTATGTAAATGAAAACCATTAGTGTAGTAAATATATAGCTGCTGTATGATGCCTTCCTCTTCTTTCAATTCTTCCCTTTTTTTAAAAATTTCATTACTTTGTTTTAGTGTACATAGTAGTAGTTTAGTGTATATGTTAGTAGATATTGTTAATCGTGTACTATGGTGCTCTCTTTTTCGATCAATTCTGTCTTTTTATTTGAAATGATGTTCATAAATAGTTTCAGGCATTTTTTACTTATCGCCTCTTGGGGTCGAAATATTTAATTTTTTCTCCAAATTCATTTAATTTAATAATGGTTGAAGTACGAAGGTGTTTTGGAACTAAGTTCGCTTTTTTTATCCCTTGAATAATTATTTTGTGTTTAAATTAGTGTAAGTGTGTAAGGGGTGAGGACTGGATAAGAAGGAGGAAGGAAAGATCGCTGGCGGTCCGCGGCCCGGGTCGAAACGACTACCGCCGCCAGGATTCGAATCCGAGGACCCTAGGGTCAGATGCTCTGCAGTTGAGGCCGAGAGGCACCTAAGCAGCTCTGGTGATGGATGTTTTTGTTAGCGAGTCTTCACGGGAACTTTTGGATCTTTCAGTAATGTGACTCGCGTAGAAGTTACTGAAATATATTATAACGTTTTCGGAGTTTGCATTAATTTTATGATTTATTATCTATGTCGAAATCAGTACATATGCATATTACATGCGGGACGAAAGAAACTTCTCTCAGAGGGGAATACTAGGTTTTTTAAAATAAATATTTGCTATATGAATCTATGCGAAGTAGACAAAAATTAACACCCTTTTTGAAATTTTAGATATTGTATGGTATTAAAATATAATTAAGAGATCAAATACGCAATTTTCCAGTTACTGCGCGGTCATGTCAAAGTAGGAAACAATCAACGTCTGGGTGGTCAAACCCACCGAAGAAGATTAAAGAGAACCAAGCCAATTGAACTAGCTATAATTAAATGTATAACTATAATTAAATGTCTCGTGTCATTGTAATGAAAATATGTCATATTGAGAGGACATTTAAATACTTTTTAACCATAATTAATAGTAATACTAATAGTAAATGTGATATAGGCGGGGTGAGGCAGTTAATTTATCTTCTTCCTCCTTCGCCTGCCCCTGCCCACTTCTCAAAAAATTTCGACGTCATCGTAATGTTTGTGCGGCCCTGGCAGTGCGAGGGGCGGGGCGGGGCGGCGCGGCCATGATGGCAGAAGCAGCCTGGCCGAAACGTCGACGTCCCCGAACGCCGAGGCGCGTTCTCGAGAGCGCCACCGCGCGGCTCCGAAGCACAGACAGAAGTTATGAAAATAAAACTATTATCCTCTGGGGTTAAATAGTAATATATCGCTTGCTGAATGCAATAGTACTCGTACATCCCCGTTTCCTATCTCTTGAAGCGACATTGAAAATTCCCTTGCTACCCTCTCCAGATGTTTCACCGATGCTTCTCTGGTCTCTCAGGCCCACGTGCTCTCCAGGCCACTACTTCGAAGACGATTTCCGTGGTTGCTTTTCTAAAAAATTACAATGAATACATGAATAAACTAATTTTTTATTATTATTGCATTATTTTTAACTACTTTACTATATAATTTCATAACATTTTTAATCGCTCATTTTTGTTCTTTCTAGCTACAAGATAACCAAAAATAAAAACAAAAAATCTTGCTCCACCTTCCTATTTTAGTATTCCGTGTTAGATGTACTATTAATCACTGCGTTAAACGAAAACAACTGAAATTACCTCAAAGCAACAGTTGCTCTACGAGACCCCAAAAAATAATATACCTCACGGAATAAGTCCCCAGTAAACGCAATAACTGAAGGAACGTATTAGTACCAAAAACAATTAATCTGCTGAAAGTATGAAGAGCGAACAGTAGTAATAAACCTGAAATATTTTTTTTCTCCTTGGGTCCTGGAGACCCCTGGTAGCAACGGAAGGTTAAGAGTGCACTCTTTCAGTTTTTCCGTAATATAAAAAAGAGACGTGTGTATCCATCAAAGTGGATATAATGTTTCTGAAAGCCGATAACATTTTATAATAAATATATTTTAATTCATTCTGGTACAGGAGTTAGGCTTTGAGAAACTTTCTGAACAAACATGGTTTTGGGGGTTTGCCGGGAATTTCTGTTTACAGCTCCTGTCTGCAGCAACGAAGATCGTAACCTCCGTCAAGCTGGAACCCCACTTGTTCGAAATTAAAAATCAATTAGCCAAAAATTTTTTACTAATTGTGTACTAATTTTTACCAAGAAAAAAATTGTGCACAACTATAAGAATAAAAAACACATTCAAATGTGTGGGTGATAGCACGAAAAATTGCGAGCGATTGAAAACAAAAGTTGTCTGCCATCGCACGCCCGTTCGCAGAAATTCAAAATCAGCTCGTCTATATTCTTCTGCTAGATACGTACTAATTATCGAACAAAATAAATAATTTTGTACTCAATTATAAACAATTAAAAAACGGCTGCCAATAAAGCACTTTTCATGTAAATTTCAGATATTTTTAAAACGCATTTAAGGTCAAATATCAAAGTTGCAATTAATATTGCAGTTTAGGACAATAGTGAACTTTTACATGAATTAATTTCAAAATTGTATCTGGTTCCTCATCAGGGTTATCTACAAATCCGTAATATTGGGGACTGCTCTAAACAAAAGTATCCGCCACTGCATCCCCATTCTCAGAAATTCCAATATAACTAGCCTATAATATCTTACTAACTTTGTAACAAAATAAATAATATTGTACTAGGCTATAAACATTTGAAAAGCGGGGTCCTATGAAGTACATTCCGTCTAAATTCGCGAATTTTTAAACCTGTTTTGATTCAAATTTTGGAGTTAAAATTTATAATGCTGTTCAACATTATAATTAACTTTTATATGTAATAATTTCAATATTTTATCTTGTCTCTCAACAGTGTTATTGTACTCAACAAACATCTTAACATCATAGTGAACTTTTACATGTAATAATTTCAAAGTTTCATCTGGTACCTCATCAGTATGAATACACTCTACAAATCCGAAAAGTTGGGGAGCGGTTCTATAAGAAAGTGTCTGCCGCCGGATCCCACTTTCCAGAAATTCCAATTTAACTGGCATATAATATACTATCAAGAATGTAGTCATTTTGTAACAAAATAAATAATTTTGTACTGGACTATAGACAATTAAAAACGGGTGCAATTGAATCACTTTATGCGTTAATTTCTGATTTTTTAAAATCTCATTTTCAGTCAAAATTCTAAGTTAAAATTTAGGACTATGAACACTTTGGAACTATGGTGGTGATTTAGGTATAATAATTTAATTTTATTTTTATAATAAATAAAAAGTTGCAATTTTTCATTTTATTATGAGCGAAATCTCAAATAGGTATGCTACTTACCGCTGTTATTTGACCTAAAGTATCTGCAATGTTATATGTTTATGGTTAGAAAAAATGAAGGTTGCAAACTTTATTTGTTCTTAAGCAATTACTCTAATATAATAGAAAATTCTCCATTCACTTCTAATACATTTTTTGATGCAAATATTTTATGTTTAAAAAAACTTTCATGGTGAACAATTATTCCTTTGATGTATAGGACAGATGACCAATCCAGTGCTGTTTTGTTTAAGATTCTACGACAATTTTGATGCGAAGCAGAGTGTTCATAGCGGGCTCCTGACAACCCAGTCGCTGCTCAGCCCGATCATACATTTTATGGAAATTTCTCTTCTAGTAAAAATGTATCTGAGCCAGTCACTCAGGCCGTTTGAAATGTGTGCAGCTGTGGGAAGGCTCCCATTTAAAGCACTATTCTGCTAGCGGTGGCGTGTACGCCCTCCTCCGCTGCGCGGACGCCCGCTGCACGTGGGATGGGCCCTAAGCGCCGGCAACAATCGGGACGAGTTCAACGCCTCCACATAACAAGTACCAGTTTCTGTCTCCGATGTGCCGAGCCAAGCAGTTCAATGAGGATCAAGTTCATTCTACGCACTGCAATTTCATTAATTGAATTGAACTGTTGTGATCATCATTAGGAAATGAACTTTGGTCATTTTGATTTTGTGAAACAATTTTATGGACTGTTTTTTGCAAATTAATAATTAAGTTTTATTTATTTCCAAGAGGCATTAACACTCCTTTTTATCCTCATTTATTAAATTAATATTTAAGCCAATATCGCTTCTTCATTTATCATTCGGTCGATTCCATCATATCCTCTTACGAGGTGGTCCTCCAGCCCTTTATTTTAGTAGCCCTCTTAGTTACATCGTCGAGCTTCCGGAGGCCGATATGTGTATGTGCTGCGCGCGCATATAGCCAGTAGAGTCCACGCTGTCGGCTCATCATCGTGCGTGACGCCGTGTGAGAGGAGGGTGCCAGATGAGCGGCGCGCCTGCAAGCGCTCGCACGACACGGACGCGCGGTGCGCACACATTGGCAGTTAGCTTTTCGCTTTTCCTGATAGTCACAAAATATTAAAAAAAGATTTTACTCTTGAGAAATCTACGTGACTAAAGACTGCGGTGAGTTGAAACTTCACCGCATCACTGCTAAAAAAATACTGCTACAGGTAAAAGACAAACCAAACCTATCAAGACACGTCTTCACTATACACCCATATCCCTCCACAATTAGGTACATAGCACTTGTAGATCTCGCAAACGTTCAATGAATGATTTTCACTTCACACATAAGAAACAATCTTCATCGGAATCAAGCAATTATCAATAGTACTTCTAATTGTTACTGCGAGAGCAAACGTTGAATTAACAATTATGCAAATGAACCTAGTTAGTCTGCGGAAACCACGGTGTACCCAGAAACCGTAAAAAGTATAAACAAGGCAGTCTAGAGATGTTATTTTAAAATGCCTTGGGATACGATAGAAAAATCTAAGCCTTCTAAGCGTGACGTCACAACTATGGCCACTATCAGTGAAATATACATGGCAATGGTAGTATCGAGAGCGGCGTGGAAGCGATAGAAGTGCGGAACCAGAAAAAATAATAGAATCTCTAAAAATAACTCATCCTATAGATTATGGTTTTCGCAACGTTTCTTTGACTCCTTTTGAAAATTTTAGCGTTTTAGGCTCTTTAATGCTTCGTTTAGGGGTTATTTAAGACATAACTGACTGAGTGCTGCGAGTTGCATTTGATATGAATATGTAGATGCATGTTTTAAACAAATCTTTCATATTTTTATAGTTAAAAGTGTAATTAATCATTTCTCTGTGAAATTGTCTTTCTTTATAGACCTCATTTATAAAGATTCGTTGCCTGTGAGAGCCGCAAAGGGTATGTATACTACTGAAGTAATATAGGAGACGATTATTTACAATTTCGATACGGTGCTAGAATAATTTCCAATCAATTATTTTCAAAAAGCGGAAAAGGAATTAAAGTATCAATTTAATTCCGAAATAATCGACGCTAACCTTTATTTTTGCCTCAATTTTACGTTGTTCTTAATAAACCAGATTTTTAAACAGCATTTTTAACATAAACCTTGAGCAGTTGTTGCGTAAGGAATAATTACGAAACAGTTTGTATTTAAGCTTAATACGAATAAACTGGAAGTATGTGTTATTCATTAGTAATATAACATGAAAATGGTTTCATAGTTCTACGCTGACTTGGAATGCCCATGGAAGCAGAAGACAAAGGAATTCGCACTAACGAGCGCAACCACCTCGGGAAATTTGGAAAAGCGCATCCGCTGTAATGACATGTGGAATCTCCGGCGTCACCAAGGGCAGGATGTGTGCAAGGTAAATATTCTATTGTCTAGTTTTCCTCGATGTAAATTGGATTACAAAATTAGTAGAAAATAAAGTATCGGTTCGTCCAGAGAATAAGTGATGCATATATCCCCATCCTTGGAGAAAAGCTAGCGTGACAAATAGGGTGAAGGACTCATTAATCAGGTACCGACCTTTTGATATTAGTTCGACCAGATGAAAAATGTTATAAAATATACGGCAGAAATGACCTCACGAACCCTCCATTCGTTTCGTTTCTCGATCACAATACTCGGTGTCAATAATTCAATCCTACAAACATCAAACTCAGTACTTCATGGTGTAACGTATCGTACGTTCAACATGTACAAGTACAATATTATTTGCAGTGGAGAAGAAAATATTTTAAAACACGTACATTGTTTAATGTTTAAATTAGAAAGACTGTTTTATATTATGTGTGTCTGTCTAAAGAGGTTTGGTCGCATGTGGTAAAATATCGAGCGAATGTGACATTGAAATACAAAGTACACGCTCCAGGTATTACTTTACAAAACAAGTTTTATAAAGCTAGCTTGTCAACGTATGTCAAGTTCGAAATATACTTCTTTTTACGAGAGAAGAATTGAATCTGAAGGTGATATTCGTGTAGGTCATAATCGGAATCGAATACAGTTATGATACGTATGATTCATTTCATTCTCAGCTTCATGTTTTAGAGGGATGTCAACGAATCAGAATGGAGTGACGGGTCAAAACAGAACATTTGAATAAATATTACAACCAATTGTATTTAGTTTCACTTATTTGTAATCATCATGAAACTAATTGCTGGCGCTATTCGTGTCTTCTCTAGTCATGACAAATTTTATCACAACGATCATTGAAAAGGATTTTCGAAATCGATGAATACATCGATGATTCCAATATGATTAAAAAAACAGATGGTATTTTCCCATCTTTCTATTTTTAATTAAAGTTCGTAAACGAAATACCGGTATATTTGTTTGTTTGGTATAAGAAATATTTTAATATTAATGTTTAAAGAAGGAAATCGAAGGACATCGTGTTTTGCTTACTATTATACCATTTCTGGATTTTCATTCATAAATTGTAGAAGTAAAACATGCTATATATAGTACACAAAATTTGTAAATATTAGTTTCAAGTACATTTGGCCTTAAATCACACTGCCACCTTAATTTTAAACAATATTCTATGCAGACAAGGTTGAAAATGCAGTTCAACGATATAACCACGTACAAAATCATCAAAAAGGATGACATAAACCTTTTTTAAAAACATGAATGGTTTTGGACCATCGCCGAAACGGCGCCAGGCGTTCGGGCAGCGATCTTCTCGTGGTCACCTGTTGCACAACGTCACGACGCCACGTCACGTGAGACGCCACGCCGCGCCGCGTGCGTCAGCCGCTTATCGGCGCGCACTCCATCGACGAGGACGCGCCACCGGCCTCGCTCTGCCCCGCTCTCCTCCCTCCCCCGCACCACTCTCCCTCGCTGCTCAGGCTCCTCATCGCATTTCACCCCTTTTTATTTTTTTATTGCTTTGCTGGTGCCGAGATCGTCACCTGCTAAGGTCATTAGTCCTTTTAGTGTAGTGCATGTTTTTTCTAGGAAGGTATCGGTTATCTTCCCCTGCAGGATGGTGAGATCCGGCGCGGACCTACCGTCGGCTAGAGAGGTTTTCCCCAACCAGATATCTCTCGCAAGCGGGGCACCACCGCTGCCGGGACACGCTCTGAGCTCCCGACCGGTCTCCCGGCATGCGTGGTAGTGTAGTGTATGTAAGGAATGGGAGGACAAGGAATGGGAAGGAAAAATCGCTCGCGGTATTTGTCCCGTTTGTTAGGGTACTTCTCCGGCATTCGCCTGTTATTGATTGGAGAAACCACGAAAAACTACCGATCAGAGAAGCCGGCCGATATATTTCTTCTCCAGGACAAAGCTCGACCTAGCTATCTAGGCAGCGTCGAAAATCCTGCCACCGTCGGGACTCGAACCTAGGACCTCCCCGTCAGAGGCACTGCAGCAGTTGAAGCCCTGGATCACCCATCCCGGCCATCTCTCTCGCCTTTGTGCCAAATCCGTCCTGTGTTCCCGGGCCGGACTCATTCTTGCATGGCTTGTTCATATTACTTCTGCCTTTTTTCGACCTGTTTCATCCCTCTTCGCTCTGTTCCGCCACTCCGCCCATCCCTCTCTATCTCCCCAGCCCTTCCGGTATGTCCCCGTCACAGATAACCTGCTGCCGCAGTCGCCCGGCAATGCCGTGCCGCAAGACTGGTGGGGGAGAAAGTAAGCGACCAGTCTGCCATGGGCTTGTAGCGGTGTTTTAAACCAGAGGGCACGGCGGTCACACTTTGGGAGGACAGGTGGGCGTTGACTGGCAATGAGGTCGAGATAGACTCACGCGGTTGGACCGAAATATCGGGTTGATAGCGAGTGCCGTCCATATGGCAGCGAAAAGGGGGATACACGTAGGTGCAGCAGAAGCTTTGACGTAACGGTGACGCCCAGCAATATGTACGCAGGAAAAACCCATTGTAAATGTTATTTTAAATACAGGAAATACAGATATCTTTAACAAAACAGGTTTTTCTAAGGTATAGTGTTGTAAAAATATATTTAAGTAATGTTACAATATTTCGCAATTTTACAATACTGCTTACTCAGGGAGCCGAACAAAGGAATTCCTGAAGGTCGTATCTACAATATCTTATTCCATATGATTTATTAAAATGATACACTCATATATTCTTAACCCTACGGCACTCGCGTACGATCTCTTAGATGACTGAGTTGTTCTTCCATTGATAGAACATCATAGTTTTTTTCAGAACACTATCCTTCTCAGAAGCTTTCTGTTATTTTTCTCAGATGACACATCTTCCTGTTCCTGCCAATAATCTTTGTAAATGAACATCAGACTAGTCTCAATAATTACTCAGTATATTCGAACTTTTCAACTGAAACAGTTTCCTAACGTACATCTTATTTCAATTATTGCCAAACAATGTAATTTAATATTTTAAAATTTAGATGTTAATAATCTTATTTAATGTTTGAAGTTGTAGGCTTCCGCGGCCAGAGTCATGTGCACGATCTTGGCTGTCCGGGTAACACTGCATCGAAGGCTGTGTTGCCGACGTTTCGACCATCTTGTCGTGGTCTTCCTCATACCAGCCCTGAGGAAGACCACGACAAAATGGTCGAAACGTCGTCAACACAGCCTTCGACGCGGCGTCACTCGAACAGCCAAGATCATACTTATATAATGCGTGTTTGTGTCTGAAACACCCAACAGTCAGTTTGAAAAGTAAGAGAAGCTAAAATTCAAATGATACTCATTGCGTGCCCTGGAATAATCTTTACAATATATCGTTGGCAGAAAAGCGTTTGAAGAAGAAAAACAAAACAACAAAACTTTTTTGGTAACAAGGAACCCCAAAACGTATATTTCCGTTGAAATTTCGATATCAGTGCTAAATGCACTGTAGTACCTGACATAAATGCCATTTTTCTATATTATTTTCTTGTGGTTGTTTTTTTTTTAAAAACTCAAATTATTATTTTTGACATCTTTCATATCATTAATATTTACGTTACCGTCAATTTGTATACATTATTGCATTTTTGAGTACCAGTGCTTTCAATGATGTCTTGTAAAGTTTCTCGAATAATCTAACCTATTGTGCGAAAATTAGCTCCAAACTGAGCACTTTCAGAAACGCTCAAACCCCATTTCTTGAAAATTGATCCCAAATGCCTTCGTTAACTTTTTGTGGAAATAGTGCTAAATACTCAAAATAACATGAAATCAGTGCTACATAGATTTATTCTTTAGTTTTGTTTTTCAAAAAATAAACAAATGTGTTTTTTAAATGGTTCTCACGTCGTTAATATTTACATTATAGGCATTTCTTATGCACTTTCAATCTCTTCTATGAAATCCAGTTAAGGAACGAGCATGCACTATTGTATTTGTGGGAATAACCTCTTAAAATTTTTTTGAAATTTTTTGACAACTCAAAACGTTTTAGGTGAAAATTAGCATAAAAATGAGCATTTTCAGAATTTATTAAACGTCATATTCTTAAAAACTGCTCAAGAGTTTTCAGTGAAAATGAGAATAAACAACCCGATTGTATGCTTCTATAATATTCTTAAAGTTATATTTTAATCCTACAGATAGATATCCGAAAAACTGAATAAATGTGTCAAAATATGTTTTAGTCGATTAAAACCGAATATATAGCCCGGACTGAGGAGATAATGAAACTATCTTGTACAAGAAAGCCTGTGTCATTCAGTAGCACCACTAGTCTTATTGTATACAAATTTGAAGAAAAGAAGACGTTCTAACACTTCCCAATACTGTACGATTTCTTGAGAGAAAATTTCTTTGGAATTTCTTTCAATGTCTTCTTAGAAATCCAGTTAAGAAATAAGAATGTGTCAAAATAACGCGTATCCCCATTGGAAAATGATTTGTACCCTGAGGCTTGAAAACCGGAGAGCCATATATATATGGCGTGTGTTGTATATAGTAGAGGAATTTAATTAAAAAACCCTGAAAGGTTACATTAAAGCAGGGAGAATATACGAATTTGAAATTATAGGATTCGAAGGAAACATTAAGATTCAAAAAGATAAAAAAAATTATAAATCGAGTTTCGAACGTCAATTGTTCTTCAATATTTAAAATTTACACTTCTAAGATTTACTTTCCCTCTCCCCAAAAGAGCCTATCAATAAGTCAGCAAATGTGTATAGGTGTCTGAAGGGGTCTGTGAAAAGTTTGGTGAACTTTCAACTAATGGCGTATTAAAAGGTCGAATATTTAAGAAAAGGTCACTTTGTCCTGGCTTCAAATTTTGTTAGTTTGTAAATCGAAAAATAATTATTATTTTCATTCCTCGTCGTGCAGATAGTATTAGGACACCAACGAAAATGAATGAGCGTATGAAACGTTCATTTGGATGAAGGTGGGTTACTTCAAGGTTTACCTAGCTTCCTGAATTTGTGTGTCGAAGCAGCGGAAATGTTGAGTCGTGCTAAAGCGATACCTGGAAACAGGTGTTACATTAGTAAATATTTGCTGATATGTGCAAAAGAAACACGCTTGTAAGAATCGTACAATTTCCTTACTCCCTCTATCTTTGCGGAGAAAAAAAACTGTACGATGAATGGTGTGTTTTATAGAAAATAGAGGAAGTATGCATAAAAAGCCAGTTTAGAGGAAAATATGAAGAAACATCTTTAGGTGAACTAACCTTTTATACGGTATTTATACCTGATTATGAGATAAATACGTTACGTAGTAATCACATCGTCATTTTTATATATGATTACGATAAGATAACGTATTGATCGTAATTTCACTGCTGTAAACAAAATAGTATTTTTTTTATTTTTTCAGAAACTTCATGCTTTGGCTGATTAGGATACCAGATGCATAATATAAATTAGAAAAGAGGTTTGAAGCAGCTGGGAGTTATCGTTTGCATTATAACCTCCTTAGTCGTAAAATTTAAGACAATTTATAGTATAAAAAATCTGTTTTCCTATTTATTTCTTATTTCCATGTACAGATACTATAATATTCCTCATCAAATATTTTCTCGTCGAACATCTTCTGAGACATGAAGGCACAAAAACTACTTTATTGTGTATTATTATATTTTAGCACACTTTTTATTATATTCTTTAATATTATTTTCTAACTTTTGTACAGATTTTACCTTGCGATCTGAGAAATACAGAAATAATGAATCTGATTTTTCTTTGTTCTTGAAGTACTTCCATATTATACTTGAGGTATAGAGTTGGAAGGCAGCCAAACTATACATCTCTGCCAACAAAAAGAGAAACCAACTTTGTTCTTTAAAGTGTTTTGATATTGTGTATCTGGTTAATTGTCCTTTGTAATCTGAAGTTATGAGATCTATTGAAAAAGGCTCTCGAAAGAAAGAAAAACCTCTTGGCGATTCTAAGTCCACAAATATTCTTGAAGCGTCGAGTATGGAAACCACTTATTAATTTCTCAATATGTCGAAATAGGTTTCCAATGTTTCGTCAAAGCCAAATCAGGAAAACAATTAATATCTGAATAAATGTAAAGTTCATTGAACATGTTTGACTTTGGTGGTGCTACAATCTACAGATCACTATGAACCATAATCTTGATGATCTTTTGAATTGAAGGGAACTATCTTAGAAGGTGTTTTCATAATGAGAAGCTATTGAACCCCAATTAGTGCAAAGTTGGTTGTCAATGAAATGAATGAATAGTGAACAGTTGAAATGAAGGCAATTTCAATATTCGACTCGAATTCAAACAGTCGGGATATGAATTAGCAACAGGGGAGATTCCAGAACGAATTTCAAGAAGGGTCAATTTCAGTTCAGATCCTCAGAAATATTTTTGAAGTAATAATTTTAATTGTTAGCCCGACAGAAAAAATGTATGTGTATATTCATAATAGGAATACTGCTTTGATCGTGACAAGAGAATAAGAGGTCTACGTATGGTAATTATTTTGAATAAATTGAGTACAATTACAAACAATATTGGTGGGGGTCAAGGTCTTACTTTTACCATACTTGGGTCAGCAATGGGTACTAGGCACGTTAATTGAAATATGAGAAACGAAGTTATTTGAACTTTCCATGGCTGCGACATTTAAAGTCATTCAGTTTGCTACTAAAAGTAATAATGTGTAAGGCCATGTAAAATTAAATTAGAAGCTGAATAAAATGTGCGCATTGTGCGCTACGTTTACGTCTGGAGCAAAGTGCCATCTCCATCTTCGCTCCAAAACGCAATCGCGATGGGAATCGTTGTCAAAGAAGCTCGAGTACTTCTACACTTGTTGCAGATACATTTTGTCTCTTATAAAGTATATAGAACAAATACTAACTACAGGATGAAATATCTTTGTTAAAATATTATTTATTTATTTTAACTATCTCTCTCTCTCTCCCTCTCTCTGTTTCCCTCTTTCTCTTTCTCTCTGTCTCTCACACACACATTCATTCACACCCACATTCTCACACACATATTGTCATATTCGCGATATTGAGATAACATGCAACTCACGATACTTGATATTGTGCGGGTATAGGTTAGGGGCGGCAATTTAGCTCTTTATGCTGACATTAATAAAATGAAACCCTTATGGACGATGCATTCTGGTTTTCAAAGGATCCTGAAACCTGAAACCTGAAACGCTGAAAGTTGTGGCCCAGTGTGAAACTATTTTCACTTACAAGTATAACAATTATATAAAAATTATTTTTGAGATTGCAATTTTTTGCAAAACATCTTTAGGGGTCTGCAGTTATTTATCTGTTGGGGTGGGAGCCTGCTCTTCTGGTTACAGTAGCTATTGAGAACTTTCCGTCTCATCCAGAAGGAAAGTCACTGATCTATCCGCCGCCGTAATGTTAATAGAAGTATTTAGTAATAAAAACTGAATACAAATTCTCGAGTTTCCAGATTAACACATGCGGGAGCATGAGGTTTACATGTCAGGAGCATGTGGGGAACAAGTAGGGAATATAAGGAGGAACATGTGGAGGGAACATTGGGTTAACATGTTAGGGATCTTAGGGAAGCACGCGTTGAAATATTTGGGGTAAATGCAGGGAACGTGGGATGGTACATGTCGAAAATATGTGAAAAACGTGAAGGAAAACTTTCGGGATCATATTTTCAATTTATTCTTATTTTATTCTAGGCAATAAGAATCTTGTAATAACACTTAATCTAAATAATTTCTATTTGGTAATTTATTTCTATGTTCAACTGAGCACTTTGAACATTACTAAATACGTTTTACAGCGACTGAGGCGCACCTCATGCACATTTAATTTTTGTGATTGGGTTGCTACGCTTATACTATTTACCTCTATATAAGGCTTTCCTATTAGTTAGTAGTAGTTCCAACGTCAGAGGGGCCTCTCTTTTGCTCTCTTGTGCTGTAAAAATACAATGATTGTTTTTGCCACAAGTACACTTACATGGGTGCCTCACTTTCGGGCGTTCGTAACTGACAATCACACACACGTACACACTGCGTCGCTTTACCCGCAGTACTAGGTTGGGAGAATAGTAGAGAGCATGTGATGTGTTGCGAGGCCATGCCGAGAACGTTTCGGGAACGAGCGGAGAACATATTGTGGCGTCATATCAGTCACCTTGGACAAACGTGACAAATATCAGCCTCATGCATTTCATGCTCATGGACAGCGCTGGCGGAAGAGACGCTGGGCTGAACAATGGCAAACCTAGGGAGCGGAAGGGAAAGGGTGCCGTGTCGTGGGTGGCCACTTGTGAACCCTGCAGACCACTTGCGACAAACTTGGGAACCCCGTAGGCAGGCCAGCTGCGGAAACGCATCGGTGGAAACAGCGAGTTCCGTCAGCCAGCCTAGAAGGTAATATAAACGGACCCCGGACCTAAACTCCTTCTCATTCTTGGGCGCGTCGGTAGGAAGTCGTATGGGTTGTGTGCGGCGCTGCATTTTAATTCATAGGCTATTGAGGCAGGGAACTGAAGCCGGCGTGCTACGTCGAGACGGGAGGTGCGGCATACTCGCTTGTATGCTCACGTAGGCTACAGGTGCATCACACCGAATAAGATATCTAATTATCAGGCCATCGGTGGTGGTAACCAGGAAATATTCCTTCTAGTTACGGGTCAATATTGTTTATTGTAATTATTGCACATAGTATTCTGGTGTTGGAGCATTTTTTCAAATACATACTCAATAAATTACAAACCGTTCACGTCTGTGATTTATTGCCCCGGCAAAGACGCCACAATATGAGGAATAGGAGGGAGCGGATGCAGGGGAAATGCGGAGGGTGAGTGAACCTCTTGTTACGTTTCTTTAAGCTGATTTTTGAACATTTAGATCATTTGGATACCTCCCCACCTACTCTCCATAGGGGGTACTGATGATCCCAATCGAAGTCTACACCAAATTCAATTCGCGCGTCGAAAGTATGTCCCATCACATCACATCACATCACGTCCCATCACAACGAGCCTATTATGCTTTTTGGGCCTGGCTGTTCAAAATTGAGATTCAATAAGAAGCTATTTTTACTTCCTGGTCTAGCTAGTATTACTTATTTTAACAATATACTTTAAAATACCAACTATCTCACAGCAACGTTAATACGTTAATATGTACATAAAACCGCTATTAAACTATTCAATTAAAATATCCTGTTCAAATTCAAGGGAGGGAAATATCAGTATGATTGAACGGGGAATATCCTTTTCGGTGAATATGAAGCATATTGTGACGTAGTGAATGAGAATAAATTCAAATAACAAAAAATAAAAATAGTATATTGAAAAGTTACAGTATAGTTACAATAAATTGCTAAATTTAAACACTCCGGCAACCTTTTCCTTCCAGTACCCTGCTTTACCGCAGAAAAATAAAAGCCACGCGTGACGCGAGCTGTCGGACCGTGACTTTTACCGTCACATGGCCTGACGGCAAAATTTAAACCGGTCGCCGTTTGGCGGACCGCGTGCAGAAAGCACCCGAGATCGTCTGGCCCTTACACTCGGACATCTCGCTCACACTCCTACGCTCCCTGTACGTACGCGTACAACGCTCTCCGATGTAAACTGAATGAGAGCGCGGGCGCAGTTGGTGCCGCGTTAAATAGTTGAGGCTACCCCCCCCCCCCCCACCACACAAGTTCCCTAGATAGGCTCGCTTGCTGTCGGCAAGCGAGGGCTCGCATTCGAGAAAGCAATACTTTTGCGAGGAAGAAAAATCCATTTTTCCATATCAGAGACCTAAGACACAAGGTTTTATAAACAAATCGGCACTTCTCTCTGCAGTATTACAATTATTTATTTACAGTGGGAGTAGAGTATAAGAAAAAGTAAAAGTAAACATCTTTACTGCATTCATATCTGCTTCACATGCATAGGATCGCCAAGTACAATTACCTGTCAATTCTCATCTCTGCCCCAATCACCATTTCCAATCAGCTTCTCTGTGTATCTTCTTAGAAATTCGCAACGACTGAAAGCAGATTCCTTCATGATACATCGCGCTCCGTACAGTGAGTCAGAAGCGGATAGTACGAATACAACCAAAGCTGGAAATATACTGTAGACGGTGGGCATTGCACGCAGGCGCCCGCGACCGCGCCCTCCGTGGGTTGGGTTCCATGAGTCACGGCCGCGCCGCGCCGCGCCGCGCCGGCCCACGCCCTCATAAAAGCGGCGGCCGTGGCGCACGTACGGCTGCCAACAGAAACGTCAGAGGCAGGCTCACTTCAAGGACCCGCGAATTTTAAAGTAAGATACGGCCAGACGACTCATAAATTGGCGTCCGCTAGCGCGATCGTCGCAGCAGTGTCGATTTTTCTCACGTGATGGGTGACGTCACTCGGGGTCGTCAGTAGTTTTAAAACTATAAGCAGGAGCAAAAATGAGTAACTGAAATATATAATGAGAAATGTCCTAAGCGGATAAGGAAACATTCCTTTCGTTAAATAAATGCCAAATTAATGAAATGTTTACATTAAAATTGATAAAATGGGCGCAATGTTTTTGAACAACTGAATATTATGATGTGCTAAGGATTTAAAAATACTTCATCAACATTTTAAGTTGAATGTTGAAGCCTTTCGAACAGCCAAGAATGATTTAAAAATAAGCAAACCATCAGGTACAGGTATCAACCTACGTTGTTTCGCATGAACCTCCCTCCAGAGTGTGGATATTGTTGACATTGGATATGGCTGCTCCTAAAACCATTGTAATATTTAATTGAGTCGGCGGTGATCGGTAATAGACTGATTTTACAACATTCCCAAGAGCCCGGAAGAGATAGCAACTCAAGTCAACTATCTGATTGCATTCCGAACATAGTATACCGTTCCTAGTTCGTTCATATATTGAGGCGTGATTCAGGGTAGCAAGGGGCAGCAACTGCTACAAAACTGAGTAATGCTGCAGAAGCAGATTGAGTTCTCACATTTACATTCTTAAGCGTGTAAATACCGATTTTTTAAATTAATGTGAGTAACAACTTATTCTTATATAAACATAACAAACACCTTCTTCACATAAACATACGAAATAGTCGCGTTTTTATGTTTATATAGATTCGCCTAATAAATGGTAAATAGATCATTTGCAGATGTAGAAGTACACACAATTAGACTGACTTTGTGGAGTTTAAATCTCTTCAAAAATTCTAGGATAAAATATGGAAGTGTTAAGCAAATCCGGGGAAGAATAAAATGTTGTAGAAGATTTTGCGCCAGAATTTTAAAAAATGAGAATGATCTCATTAGAGAATAACTCTGGAAAGCAGCTTACAAAAGGTTTTTTTATGTGCACAAAAGCAAAAAAAGTAAAAAAAATGTAGCTGTACTAAATGTTAACCATTTAGCATCTTTCGCACCTGCAAGTATTTTTTCGGCGTTTATATTTTTTGTAATTGCAATATTACCAGTTCAAATCTCCTTGGAAAGTACTTTACAAGGCCATTGAGGGTTGGAAATTTTTGAGACGGAGTAAAAGATTATTAGCTACTACTATTCATTGGTATGTCCAATGCTAAATAAAAACCTATTTGAACAATGCTATGGACGACATACATTTTTAACACATGAAAATACTTTTAAAACAGTTTACAGCGTCGGCGACACCACATTCAACTAGTCCCTACCTAGTATTTGAGTAACTGCGAGTAGGCGTCACTCACGGTATGACCACTTCCCATGCACCAATCGAGACATGAAAATGTATAACAATATGATTAAGGAATACAGTATTTTTAAGATTCTGAAAGGTACAAAACTTACCCGGAAAAGACTTCTTGGTGCAAGCAGACTATCACGAAAAAGGAAGAGAATGTATTAATTCTCAGAGCTTGTTTCGTGGTCCCACATTGGCCGTCTGTGTGCCCCACAAATCAATAGCAGTACCATTTTAACATCTTGGAACAACAGCTGCCGGTGAGTTTGGGTGAATGCGACGAAGAACATTTCTACGCTCTCTCCTGAGCGCTGTTTAGAACAAGATGGAGGTCAAAACATTTCCGGGCCTCTCTAAACCTCCCCTTTCTATTAAACGTTTTTATTTACAAATCCCATATTTCTAGTAAACACATAAAATATACTCCAAAGAGAATGAAATAATAAATTTAACTATAAAATTCACAAATTTAATTGATTGGTGACGACGACTGGTCGACCTCTCATGAAAACGTCCCTTCACTCGCTCTTGGAAACTCATCTGGTATTAAAAAGCGATACAGGAAGGTGAAGAAGGTTGTGCTGGATT
The DNA here is from genome assembly GCA_017312745.1 of Gryllus bimaculatus. Classification (NCBI taxonomy): domain Eukaryota; kingdom Metazoa; phylum Arthropoda; class Insecta; order Orthoptera; family Gryllidae; genus Gryllus; species Gryllus bimaculatus. The sequence goes on from BOPP01000250.1 coordinate 1,557,113, forward strand.
AGGTTACATGAATGATTACTGTAGCTTTTGCGGCATCCGCCAAAGTAACTTCGGAAAGGTTGCAAACAAGCCATGATCGTGCACAGCTTAATGGGAGCCTGTCATTTTATTTACAATATTTGGCTTAATATTGGTTTCGCTGTATCATTATCACCAAATCAAAGTGAACCGAAGGAAGTCTACGTAATATTTTCATGCATTTTTTTCTCTCCCCCTTACGTATGTAAAGAGATAAAGTCTTGTAATCTTGCACCGGAAAACTGAGAATTTCTGACACAAGAACTCTTATTGTCGGGTCTTGATAACGAAAAAGGGGGTAAATTTTCGTCATTACTTCCTCTAACACTTGTGTACTTAGAATCTATGTTTTGTGGGTCCTTGATACCAGGAGCGCATCCAGCCGATCATGTCTTTGGACGTGGGGAACGGGAACCGTAGATTTTTGTTAAATAATTAACATATTTGTTATCATATTTTATATTATTTACGTACTATATATTCATGATATAAAATATTGTTTAAACAATTTCACAATTCGAACATTAATGAATATTTAAATCAATTTTGCCAAATAAAGGAACGTAGACAAAAACTCTAGGCGTTTTGATTGATGACAAAATGTTTGTCTTCCGTCCGTCCGTGCCTAAACTGTTCAGCCGATTTTCTCCAAAATTCATATTTCCCAATCGGTCTGGCTAATTCGGCGCCTTCAGTTTGAACCCGCTTTTTTAACTTTGGGGTGAGTGTACCTGAAGCCCCTGGGAAAATTTTCCAAAATTTTCTCAAAAATAGTGAAACCGGCAGTCGAACCTGACAATTAATGTTGAGCACAATGAGAAGGAAATGGAGCGTGCAGGCGATGGAATGTCGCTTAGTAGAGCGCGCAGACAGTAGTAAAAACGGTGGCGTTGAAGCGGCAGCGCAGAGCAGAGGAACGGCACTATTCTACTCTAGACTTCGGAATGGCCCTCCTTCTTCCTATGGACTTGTTGCCCAATTTGAGCCTTGACCTTATGTTTGTGCGAAATGTCTGTGTCCTTTGCCGTTAAAGCCCTTACGATGGAGACTAAGAGCCGCCGTCTACGCGTTCTCTTGCTATTAAGAGAACATTCGGTAGACTAATGCGAGGTATGAATTGTAATTTGTCCAGAAATTTGTTTTCGCCGAGTTAGTAATTTTTTAATACATTGGTTTTCTTACACGAAATGTAAATGTAGTTTTTGTGTGCTAGATTATCAGTCGGAAAGCTAGGAAATCGATGTTTGTGACGGTATTCAGTGTAGCAGCCTCCGTCCTTTATGACATCAGTTTCTATGCGCAATGTCTACTCGCTGCACTGCACAACCTTAGCCTGAGGACCAACAATTTACAAGGAATTTCATGGAGGGACGCTGCAACGCTATACAGTTTTCACATTGTCAGAAACAAAAATAAAACATACGTACCTTGAACTACATAAATGTACATGTCATACGTACTTTGAATTCTCTAAAAACGTTAGGGACAAGTTGTGAAATGAATCATTGAGAGCTTTTCCGCCATATTCCAAAGAAGAAGAAAGTTCGTCTATTTTCTCCTCAAAGCAGCTGCACTCCCAGGAATCTTCCGCTCTTTCGCTAGAAGCAATTTTCAACCAACGCACTGTCGCGAACGCCAAATAACTATCACATTTATCGCAATATCGCAGGTGTTGCTAATCTCTCGTTTCACAGACTAACCTTTATTCACAGCAATCTTCTGGCTTGGGAAGAAATTTGACCAAATTTGATTGTGTTGGGATCTATACAGGTAGGGCCGGGGGCCAGGTTAACTTCGTCGAAAGAGTTCAGAAAGTGGCAACAAAATTTGCTAAAAGAGAAAATTCGTTATACTTCTAGTAAATATCGACTACTTTTAGTCATAAATACTTGAAAGGAAGTGTTGAGATGGAAACCGTTAACAGGCCGTAGGGAAAAAACAAGGTTACGCATTTTTTACTATGCATTTTGTGAATTCGGGAGGTAAATTTAAGAAAGTCCACTTACTTAGCGCGTCACGACCATAGTAGTAAAATACGTTCATAGTAGAAAATTAGAGAAACGATGTTGTAAATAGGATTATCGAAACATAGAATTGCTTGCCTGCAGCACTAATGGAGACTTTCCTCAGAAGCGTCAAAAAACTTAGAAACATAGTAAATTCTAGCAATAAAGGGGCAAGCCAGTAATCTGTAAAAGGCCTGTGGAAAGATTAGAATCAAATTTACACAATACACGCAGGCCTCGGAAAGTAGATTTCGCGCGACGAATCTGTGCACGCGGCTAACAACACAGAGAAGGAAGACGGCTGCCTCTAATGCCTATCACACTATGGTATACGCGATGTTTTCTGAACAGCGATAGTAAGGGTAGATATGTCTATTGCGCATGCGCAGTCTCCCTTCTCGTGACTCGATTTAACTGTCACCGAGAGCACAGATATAGACAGTTGCTCTCGATCGTGTGGGATGGACTAAAGGGGAATGGGAAATTATCGTGTCACCTAACTTTCCTGGACAATTCAGAGGATAGATAATTACTTTCAATAATGGACAAATAAATCTTCGTCTGGGTAATCTCAACCAAATGGGTAGCGCAAAGGACTTCATTTTTCATCAATTTACAGAAGGCAGTTCGGTCAATCAAATAGAACATTTTTTATTAATAAACACTGAACAGTTCTACTGGATATTAATGTCCAAATTGAAATAAAGTTCATTTTCAACATCATAAATCAATTTTGTGTTATAACTTTCGACCTCAAACTTACTGCTACACACGTAACACCCTAATAGTATAGGAGAGATGAAAGTAATAACTTTCTTACCTTATTCTCAGATTTTACCGGCATTTCGGTAACTGTAACCAACGCTAACTTCCAATTCAGCATATAGTACAAAATTTATTCATTAACATTAATCTGTTCACTTCAACATTATCAACAATGGAATTTTTTGGAAACTATCAAATAGGTACAAAATACAGAAATATTTTACTGCAAACAACATAATCCTAAATTATCACCGGTTATTCCAAGAGTGCCTTGAATAAGAGAGTGCCATGGTGCCTTTGTTGATAATTCCCCGCCGCGAAACGGCGAGTGGATGAGTTAGAATGTCCAGAGCACAACACGTGGAATTTCAAAGGGTTCTTTCACGAGTGAAATTTGAATGCAAGATGCCGGTTAACTGACTAGATCATGCAGGTTAATCTGACATCTTTAGGAATTTTCAATAATTTCATTTACCACTTTTATCAATGTGCTGACTTGCACGACCACCTGCAACATTGAAATAATCAAATAGCGCTAGAAACGTGCTAGATAAGTACGGTGCAAGAATTCTCCATAACTAATATTTTGCGTGGGTAAGTCGCCTCTGATTGGTTGAGAAAAATTCACTTCTCGTACGCTATTAGCTGAAATTGCATGAATGAAATGTAGTCAAACATTAACAAATGTTCACAAACTTAATAATAAACGACTTGCTGTTGTAACGCAATAAAGATGAACCCAAGAGCCGTAGTTTGTAAGATTGGGATAAAAGGCTGTTCGTGTATCCGCGTGGAATTAATTAGAAGAAACCACGGAAACGACCGATCTGAGCAGCACAATGCATTCTAATTCAGGCAGAAGGATTGCCCGACCAACTACATAGATAGGTCGAAAATCCACTATCGTTTGTCCTCGAACCCTCGACCTCTTGATCAACAAAGCTTCAGTTGTAGTTTTGCAATTATTGTACAAATATCAACGCAACCGGTACTACTCAAAGGCTCTGAGTATTGTTCCGATGGGTGTTACATACTGTTCAGCCTTGCTAAGACCAAACCGGTTTCGCTTAATTGCCTCCACATTTCATATCTTACATGAGCCAAATGAACATAGCTTGTAAATGCGTCTGTTCTACAGACACTGCAAACAATCGTGAGCGTTGTATTTTTGTTACTACTCAAAAGACAGTTTTCACTGAAAAAGCTTGCGTCATAATCGATAATACGAGTTGAATATTGAGCAATTTCTATGATATCGGTGAAAATATTACCTACAGGTAATCTTATAAGTGCCAGCATTTATTGAAATGCACAAATAAAATGACAGGTTACATTTGATCAAATTACAACGCATTTACCATTGCATTTGTAATTGCAATTGTGAGTGTAGATGAAATGAGTGAAACGAAACAATAATGTAATTGAAATTATGCTATTTATATAGGGATGGGGATTGATTTCCAAAGTAGTAATTGGATTTGCTTATTTTTTGCTACACTAAACGGTAAAAATTCAATAATGTTTATTATTGTGGATTACCTGCATAATAACTCACTAGTAACGCCATCCCTACGAATTTTTTCGAAGATGTTGCGCGAGTGAGACGCGGTTACAGATCTCGAGGGAAATCCGAAGCAAAACGCTCTATTACGTTCCTAATTGAAACAAATGGAAAAATGCGTGTGTTACTGATTTATATTTCTGACCTTACGCCACAGCGTTAATGTAGATCACTGATTTACTGCCCGTTTCCTTCTGCTTCATATTTAAGAGTACAGTACTATTCATATTTTTGAACAATTGTACATACCTTGTTTCAAGATCTGTCTTCTGATACTGTTATATATATATATATATATATATATATATATATATATATATATATATATATATATATATATATTGTAACACCTTCCGGCGAAGGGAAACGCGCGGTTAGCGGCCCGGTTATAGCTCAGTCGGTGCTGTTCCCTTTACTCGTGTAAAAACTAGCCAATTGTAACAATTTCCTTTGCTTATTTAAAATTAGGTGATGGAAGGAATTATTAACGACATTAATGGATATTCAAAATAAACAATTTGAACACTGGTAACAAGACAAAGTTTATTCCTGGACAAACTGTACCAGGGAAGTTACATTAATAAAAATAAAAGAAAGAAAAGATTGAATAAAAAGAAACGAAACAGATTAAAATTGAAGGAAGGCTTACAACTAGAGAAGAGTACAAAATTATTTTATAGCTAGGATTTACAGCGTTGTCCCTGAGGACCTTTCTTGTGCCTTGGCGCGGTACCGCTTTGACAATACTTCAAAAAGGTTTATTGCCCCCAGTTACATTGCCTGAAAACCCTCCGTGGCAGATGTTCTGTAGGCCCGGGTGGCGCGGTAGGCGACCTTCGCAGGAATTTGTTCGGGCGCACGCCCTCACCAACAGCGGATGCGGCGGTCAATGTCGTCTGGCGGCGTCTGACGGCGTCTGGCGGCCGTCCGTGACGTCAGCAGATGGGTCGTCTGAAGGCTGCTTCGAAACTTGTAGATAACTGGCGATATCACCCTCGATCGCAGGTGCGGAGAACACAACAATGTCTCCCTCTGCGTATGCGATTCCTCTCGAATAAAAAATTCAGTAATTGCGAAATCCTGCAGCGAATACGCAGTGACAAAGGATTCGATAATTTACTTTTGAAGTGCTTTTGCACTTCCTCTAAAATTCTCACTGAGAATTCCTGTCTATCACCCCAGTGATTTCAACAAAATTGAAATTTTAACCAAGTGCCTTCTGTACTCGCCTCTCACCGAGCTTGGCTCCCACCCCAGAGAAGTCTCTCTACCAACTGATATTTTAACAAAGTGCTTTCTGAGCCGCACTCGCCTTTCCCCGCGACTGGCTCCCACCCCAGAGAAGTCTCTCTCTCAACTGTAATTTTGGTTTCTCATAAATGCACGAAGATAACTTTTATCCCCACCATTTCTCCTCATATGTTCTTGCTCCCTACAACGGTCGCGTCGCTATTGGCTAAAGGTGATGGCGTTGTACACTAAATTTGGCCAATAGGGCTCCGGCGGAGTATAGAATTTTTCCATTCTCTGTTTCGAAAGTAGGTCACGTCTCTGAAGGGGCTTCCCGGCTACTGAATTATTGCTTCGGGTTTCCCCGACCACGATGACAGGCGTTTCGGAAGTATTCCAGATGTGGCTGCTGCTTTACAAGTTACCCTTCTTCGGTTGTTGGGTAGGGTGTCATAAACATTCGAAATGGGTCAGGGGATCGTGTCTGTTGCAAGAAGGGGGGCTGCGCGCGTGACGCCGTATGTTTTTCTTCAGTCAAAAATTTCTTAGGTCTGCTTTACTCAATTTAATTTATATTAATAATTCTGTACCGCTACAATATATATATATAGTATTATAATATAATATATAATATATATATTATTATATATATATATATATATATGCGATATTGTAGTTGGAGGAAGACCCCGAAAAAAATTAAATTATGCAATTTTCGAAAAATTAGGGATTTTAACGAAAATTATACCTGCATCAAACTCTTATGCGTCCTTTACGCTATCCGAGAACAAAGCTTAATAATTAAAAAGTTTGTGCCATATATTAGAAAATTTTAAAAATGTTGTTCGGTCTTCATGTTAAGTACTATCAGCACTCAAAATATCCGTTTCAAACTTAAAAGAGCCTCCCGTTTCTGGAAAGAAATCGAGGAATATTAATTGCGGAAAAAATCTACTGAACTGTTTAGGCGCTAGCATTGGCCACAGACAGATCTAGACGTTTTTCCGTCCATCGAGTTTTCGGTATATATAGGAATAAGATTTTTCCACTTTATCTTCATCTGGGCCCGATAATGGTTTTTCTGCCGAAAATTCGCCGTTTCCCGGCGCACGATTACAATAGTTTCTCTTCATAAGAAGTAAGGTCGAGAAAGAAAAAAAAACTTTTTAACCGTTATAACCTATTCTCAACTCATAACTTAAAACGTAGATTAAATTTTACCATTGTTAATCGATTCATTGATGTAGTCGTAAATATTCTCAGATTATATTCAAACTAATTTTATATTTTATGCAAATTCACGTGCGCAAGCGCTGCCTTCTTGACGTCAGGGAAGTAAAATTCCGAGATGAAGAAACATCACACACTTTGGTAGAACACGATCAGAATGGGCGAAGCTCCTCGTAGAGGAAGAAAGCGGGGGCAGTGGCGGGGGAAATGGCGGGAAGAATGGCGGGGCGGCAGCTGCAGGCGCCAGTCGAGGCGCGCCGCCGAAGGCCGCTCCGGCCCATCGGCGTGAAGGCCAACGGCGGAAAGCGAACCGGCGTTCCCCAGGGGACAATTCGGCGCGGCTGGCCGCTCGCCTCGCCTCGCTCCGCCGCCGCGGCGGCTCCGGTCACTTTCCGGTGCTCCACTGCCCCGCCGTCCGCACCCCACCCCGCCCCCCCCCCCCGCCAAGCCACGAGCACCTTCAGCCGCGTCGCCGTGCCACGTTCATGACGGCAGCGACCGACAGAAAGGTATTTGAGAACTGGAAATCAACTTTCATCAGAAGGACACATATGGACATTACACGTCATTTATAACAGATAATTACCCCCTCGGGTGGGCTAAGGGCCATGTGATAGCTTTCCTGAAAGGTTAGTTCCTGGGATTCTATTTCCTGGCATGCGCAAAAAATGAAGTTGTATGCTTCATAAAAAAACGTACAATTGTTATATTCATTCAACTGGAGGTACGTAAAGTGTAAAGGATGAGTAAAGGGCTCATGAAACATTCACAACATGTGTCGCTTGCCAATGCGGACTTGGTCGTCTGCAAATAATAATGGTGTTTAGAATTTGTCATTTATTTTAGAAAGTGTTTTTCAAACGTCCTTGGCCATGGGCCGGACAATCAGCTTCTATGGATATATATATAATATATATTATAATATATTATTAATATATAATATATATTATATATATATATATATACTGCTGACCTCGACTAGACTTCGTCCTGTCCATAAGATTTGTGACATTTTTTGTCCTACATATTTTATAGTCTGGCAAAAATCTCCTGAACAGAACCGTCACCTTGATAGCGCGTTGTGAATAAGAAATAATATTAAATAAAACATATAACATTTAAAAGTAAGTAATTCGCTTTATGTGTAATCATGTTGAATCATAATTATTAACAAAAAATCAGTTTATTTTCATGGTCAGTTGCTTTGTGATTATACAAAGTTTTTTGTTTGATTAACCTGGCCGCATAGAACAAACAAAATCTGATGGTTTTCCAACACGAGCAACAGGCTAACATACAAGTGATCTCCTATTTTGTAGAAACATGGGTTTTCCGAGATGGTAATACCACAAACACTTGAAGATCCGCTTCTGGGACTTGTTTATGGTCATAGTCAAAATGGCAAGCCGAATCTGGAAACTGTAGTCATTTAAAGTTAAACGGTCACATCAGTTCGTAATCCATTGGGATGCCGCGTATGAGAATCGTCTTCTCCTATACTTTCCTCTAGGTATACTTGCTTCCATCACGTTGTTTAGTTTTGATTTTTTATCGTAACCGTGCGACGTCTTTTTTTAATCGCGTAAGACTGTGGTTGTGATATTTCCGCAACATTATAACTACCAGATCCAACCTTTAATTAAAGATTGTAGGTGGCAATCCTGGTAAAATCCATGCGAGTTTTAAAAATTTCTGGTGGATAGTTCCACTACATCATTTTGTTAATAAAGCCAAATCAACTGATGTATAATTCTTCGCCTTAATTTGTTCTTGAAATTTTTAAATTTAATTAATTTATTCAACTGTTTTTGTGCATCCAATATAGCTCGTTTCGCTTCACCTAATATCATGTGTTCTGTTAATTTTGTGAGAAAACATCTGGAAAACACCTATCTGAATAAGTTCATCTTTTGATCGAGGTAAACGGAGCAAAAACTTTGAGGAAAAATTTAATGCAGCCATAAACATGTCTTAAGGAAATTTGCCATACAAATGTCCAATGACTTGTTTAGAGAAATGTTTTCAGATTGGCATCTTTGCAACCGATCACGCCATATTTCTTGCGTTAATATAAATTACTCTGTACATGTTTCCACAAATTGGAGGACTTTATGACATGCATTGAGTTATCAGTGGGTGTGTCGTGGAATACACTGAAGCAAATGGTTTTGGTATTCGAAAATCTCCTTGTCTAATAAAATCATTGCACCACAAAATTGTTATGATTGCTCCGTAGATCTTTAAAGTTCTGTATTAAAGGCGTCCACAGATATTTTTATGTGCCACTTAATCAAATCAACTCAAACCAACCAAACAAAAATGCTGCATTGCAATCTCGTTTCTGACTACTCCACAGAAATACATCAGCAGCGTGTCTCACCAAAACATTAATGTTTTACGATTAAATTCCATTAAAGATTTTCAATTTTTTGCCTAAAGCTTCTTGCATGTAATATCATGATCATATGAGTGATTCCCATCGTTGAATATACTCTCTTGATTTCTATCCAGTGCGTTGAGTGCATGTAATGGATAAGCAAAATCGCTGTACCATAATGACATGGCATCTTGAACGATATTCGGAATATGTTTCAAGGCTTCCGGATGATGTTGTTAAAGAATAGTCATCCGACCAAATTCTGGGCATTCCATCAGTTTAATCGCATTCGAAGTGTGTATTACTCTTCGGGATCGGAAGTTTGGTCTGATTCAACCTGATTGAATGTTAATCTCCCGTTTCTATTTAACATGTCCACAATATATTGTATATTAATCCGCGACATTTCAATATGTGATTGTCTCATTCCCCGAATCAATTATGGCGGAATAAGTTCATTCCAAAACTTTTTTGTTAGTTTCAGAACCTGTAAAATATTTTTTTAATATGACATAAATATAGAATTAATAATACATAATAAGTGAACTGAGATATTAACAAATTTAATTTACCTGTAATGGAATTTAAATATTTTCTTGGAGAAATCATAGTTCCATCTATCACCTTGCCAAAAATTGAATTAGATTGATTGCCAGTGGCATTCATATGTGCGGGGTGTTTCCTTTATACGTTGTATTGCATTATTCCACGTATGTAAAGCAATATCAACGGATTCCTAGTTTTCTCCAACTCAACGAGTAGCAAACTCATCAATAGTGGTGCTTAAAACGTCTTTGGCATGTTTTGACACCGCAGGTGTTTTATCAGCTCTATTACAATTTTGTGATTATCTGATCATCAGATCCAGGGCAGTTTTAAAACATATAATCAATTGATTTGTCATTGAAATTAAATTTGAATGTTCTATCAATAAACCCCCCCCTTCTTTAACTAAATTGTTATTGACACAAACCAGATTAGTTCTTGTGTGAATTGCCCTTATAAGTTTGCAGGAATTTGTAGTTGCTATCTACAACTGTAACAGTGAACCTGCTCTGTATATATTGGCCTTGTAATCCTGTAAATTTAAAAAAATATAGGTGTTTGTACCAAACACTATAAAATAAATAAATTAACAATAACGATACAATGTGGGTATAAATTTACTGGATTGTCGTGATCAAAACTTAAATTAATGTTCGTTAAATTATATCTGTCTCCTAATAGTTGTATTTACATATATCATCAAGAGTAATGTATGTTGGCGTTTCAAATAATAAAAGTGTCGCTAAAAACTGTAATCACCAAATAATGATGCGGGACAAGGTGATGATTATGATCTTAATGATTAAGAAATTGAAGAGTAACACATCTTAACTTAGGTGACAGAACATAAAATATTATATAACTGCTTATAATAATACCCTTGAAAGTTGGCTATGATAATTTCTCTCCGAATTACATTTGTTGACCCAAATGAAGTCATGTTGAAAGCAATTGTATATTTCTTTGGAGTATTTTCAAAAAGTGTATGGAATCTGATTCATCTGAACCACGTATGAGTAATCAGGGCTTGTGGTGGTGGTTCCAGAGGGTAATCAATGTCACTTTATACAGGACCATTTGCCGCAAACACAATCCATTAGCTTCGTTTTTAAATTTCATGCCTTATAACATGAAGCAAACCGATTCAAGAACCACAAACAACACATTGGTAGTTACTGTAGTCAATTGGACAATCGTAACTGAAAGCAGCTCGATCAACTTGTGCGATTAATTAGTTGAACTGTTGCGCCTACGCGCTTCATACGCGTTCGTGAGATCCGAAGTTCTTTTCAACGTTCATTTTTGTGTCGTCAACTTTTCGGCACAAGCATGATTAGAATCGTAATTAGCTTTGTTACTGGTAGCATTTAGGGTTCTTCGACATAATTGCTTCTACTTAATAGCAAGCATAGTCTATAGTATAAGTATATAGTTTTCGGAACGCGACAGATTAAATCCTCCAAAGCCATATTCCTGTGGCTCCAGACGCAGCACACGACACTGTTTGATTAATATGATTGAATTTCAAACTTTGTATAAACGGTAATAAAGTGAAAATGTAGGTGTTGCCACCTTTGCCAATTCCAGAAAACCGGAAGACCGCTGCGGACC